>JAPFFP010071710.1:0-24127 GCA_026153255.1 Solanum medicagineum
ATGCACCTCCTTTTAGCTTGTTATTACCGTTTATCTTCTTAGAAGCATGCCAAATATAGAAATTCCCTATAATATGTGTACAAAGCGCATAGATATAGAATGGTTCTCCCGAGCCTTATCGGCAATGGGTGCCAGTCCACCCTAATGGGACTTTGGAGTGTGACAAATACTTTATAAAATATCCTTTCTAAAGTGTTAAAAACTCTTAGTCATATTCCAAAAGTATAAGTTAATTCCAATGGGAAAATAGGCGAAACTACACACAACCTCCAATCAAATAATTAGGCAACAAAGATACTAGTGCTAGCAAGTCATAAATGACCTGGGATTACCACAGTAAAGATCTAAACACTATAAATATTAGTGAGAAGAGAAAGTGACGTGGAGGTTCATTACAACATCCACTACTACAACAATTTTCATTTATGAAATTAAAGATAAAGGCATACCTGAAGAATTAAATAGGCTGAGAAACTACTCTCCCATGCCAGGCTCTGTCTCCTAGGTGGCCTCCTCAATAGATAATGCTTTCATTAGTCCTTGAGCATTGGTATAGCATTGGAGTGAAGCTACCTGACATCTTAAGATAATATGGATACCGACTTCTGAACAAATGCCAACCAACCATCCAGCTCAACTGAATCATACTACAACACATGAGACTCATCCGAAACATATTAGCAAACTATCAAAAATTTTAGAATTGGATTTGTACCTTAATACACGGTAGGCAAAGCTAACTCATAGGTAACTGCATCAACGCTTCTCCGAATCTCAAATGGCCCAATATACCAAGGGATGAGCTTACCCCACTTGTCAAATCTCATCACTCCCTTTAAGGGTAATACCCACAATAATACTTGGTCACAAAAATAATATCATACAGGTCCCATATCTGATTGGCATAAGTCTAGTGCGGACTCTAAGCTATCCTCAATCAATCCTAAGCACGCGAACATGGGATAGAGCCTCCTAAAATGTAAGGACCCAGATCTCAATTGGCCTTGACTATGTTTAAAAAGATGTTTCCCAAAGTTTTTTCTAAGGGTCCTCTTTAAGGATCCTTCATGGCCCATGGTACACACTATGAACCATTTATGGTGCCTTGGAGGGGGACTTAGTGTTGATCGAGGCTTCCCTGAGTAGATCATATGAAGGGTTCCGCCATGGAACGGAACCCTCCACAATCTGTGGTGCACACCAAGGCTTAGTGGGAACCCTACACTTGTGTCAATGTTTTACCAAGGGTACTCACCACACACCCTTTCACGCCCATGATGACAATTTCGACCTGAAGGGGGTCACGTGCAGAGGTCTTGTGAAAGGACCTTGCCCAAGGCCCTCTTGGTTTCCCCAAATGCACCACCTTAAATCTGTACATGTTTCGTGGTGTGGGTGATGTGTCATACACTATGTTAGATTTTTAGTCGATTACATTAATGGCTTTTTGTAATATGGCTCACATCCAAGGTCTTTTATGACTTTTATGCTTATCTTAAGACTGCTAAATCATCCCTTATTCATTCAAAAGACCTAATTTTCAAAATCCCAACACATAACCTCTAATATTCAAGTCTTCACACTCCATTCAAGTCAAGCTTTGAAGATTCAAGTTGAGGAATTCAAGGGTGGTTCAACCTCAAGTTTAATTCATTCTAATACTCCTAATTTCTACAAGGTATATGTGATCTCATTCATGATTTCCATTCAATCATCAAGCCCTAAAATCTATTTCATGAAATTCATTATTACTAAGTATGAGTTACAAGCAAGTCTACTAATGTAGCTTTAGTTTGATGAAATTAAGTTATAGGTTGATTTGAGTTGATGATTTTAACATGATTAGAATCCTATAAAATTTATTTACATGAATTTTATGAGAATTGAATATTCATGTCCCCTTTTATGATGAATTTATGCATAGGTTTTTTGAAGTACATTTCAATTCTTCATTTTTTAGTAAATTATATATGATTTCATCTTATTATGATATTTTTACTATGAATCTCAAGTAGATTCTTTCATTCTTCATGACATATGCATGCATGAACAAGTCTTTTTATGAGATTTATCATGTGGGTTGATACCAAATTTTGATTATTACTGTGATTCCATGAATAATATGGTTATGAAATTAAATATGATCACGTAATGTCAATGATATGACTTTAAGCTCCATGGGTGTGTATACACCATGATGTACAAGATGAATGCGCAATTCATATACATGAAAGTATGAAATGACATATGATTTGGCCTTTGAGCCCAACCATGTATGATTATGATATGATTTGACTTTTGTACCCAAGTATGCTTGATTATGACTTATGTTTTGGCTTTTAAGCTGATGTATGCATTATTATGATTTAAAATAAGTTATGATCCTATTTCCAAACATATATATTTATATTTATTCCCATGGGATGAATACTTAGCACATAATGAGATTGGAGGTGGGGAACTATCCCCAAGTGTCCTTACATAAAGCCTATCTTTCTCATAACTACGTGCCACTGTAAGTTCATATTTATGTCGCTTTAAGGGATGATAATGATGATATATGTGTCAGTACCCATAAAAATGGGCAAGGCTCGAATGGTGAGGGTAAAGCTACCTTTCGCAACTTGTCTAGTCTTTCTCCATTATAGAGGCAATATCGGAATTTCACATAATAGCTCACATGGTCTTATATGTTGGTTGAGGTACCATCCCTGCTATGTTTATGTACTTGACATTAATGCAGAATGGATTAAAGGCTTACTGTTATGACATTCTTTCCTATATATTTCTCTCTCTCTCTCTCTCTCTCTCTATATATATATATATATAAGTGTGTGTGAGTGCGCGCACGTGCATCCTTGTCATCTAACACGAATATGCAGTTTCTCATGTTCATATGAATTATCCAACTGCATACATAGTACATTCAAATGTATTAACGCATAACTTTTGCCTACATGATCTAATAATGTCGAGACCAGGGACTTTCCTCATCTACCTCTTCACGGCTAGATTTGACTTATGTACATCTGTGTCTTGTGAGTCCTTTGTTTCAACAACAAAACCCACCTTCTATCTACCTATTCTATGTTATGATTTTCTCATGTCCTTGCTCTAGGGGTGAGATTGGGACATGGCTTGGCCTCCATCCTTTCTATGGCTTATAGGCATTATTGGACATTATGAAACTCTATGTACAAGCTTTACATGTTTGATGCTTATGAAGGCTATGCTTGTGACTTGTCTTATGTTGATTTTGTCATAATTTGCTGATGAGATGGTGAAGTTCCTAAGTCCCTACTCTTATAGCATGACTCATATTAATCCTGCCCCTTAGACTTGTTTGATGTTGAATGTGTGATGGCAAGTCCTGTATTCCCATCCTTATAGCTTATGTCCTGAATTATCTTCACTTAGAATTATTTATCAATAATGTGTGGGAAAGAGTCTCATACTGAAATGACCTTAAAAAGTGCTCAAAAATGTGACTTGATAGTGCTTAGAGTTGTGATTTCCATAAATCTCGAAATCCGTATGTTATTTCAGAAATTCGACTTCATATTTTTGTTCAGGGGGCAAAATTGTGTGGGAAATGTTTCTAACCTGAATTTTTTTAGAGCAACCATAGCAAAATCCAAAATTTTAAAGTGTCGAATTCCAGTGTGTAGTGCGCATTCGTGGGGCGACATAGCGCGACATACCCTTGTGTTATTTCTATCTAGTTTTTGTTGTCCGGTCCAAGGCCTTTAGATCTTAGCCCTAAGCCCTCCCATACATGAAAATACCTATACTTAGCCATATTTTTCCTTAATATCATACAAGACATTCCCCAATACTCGCTCAAACACTTAAGCTTATATTTCTCTCAAATTCAGTGCCAAAACCCTCTCTTGATCTGAAGGACTCCAACCAAGCTTCAAGTCTCCATCTCTAATCTTCATCAAGTTAATCTCTAAAGCTAAGGTATGGGGGTTTCTTTCATGGGTTCCTTTCACCCATGATGCCCAAGCTTTTTTTCCTTTAAAATTGCATGATTTAAAGTTGATTGACTCATAGGTCTTATTTATTACGAAAATTACTGCACACTATGTTAGGGTTTCATGAAATTATGGTTGTTTTAGCATGTTGTGAGCTATGAATCTAAGACCTATTGTGGGATTTGATGAGCGGTGTTAATGTATATTGCTTGAAGGTGTTACCAAGTATCTACTGATGGTTTGACTTGAATTTTCTAGCATGATTTCACTCTTGGATTGGATGGTTGTATATAATCATTACAGACCCACCAACTATTTGATAAAATGTCCGATTATGGATTCTTGTATTGTTGGAGGCCCAATGCATGTCTTATGAGTTGAATGACTTTATGATGATGAAAGGGATATCTATATGAGTTGTTTTCATGAAAAGTACCTATGGTATTGTAAGTAGATTATTGGGTTCCCATGTTTGTTGTGCTCTTGAGACGATGGAGAAGCTCTTCCCTTGTTGCTTGAAATGTAAAGGTTGATGAGCTAGTTCGATGATCCTACCGAAAAGGCTAAGCCGTAAGGTAGAAAGACTAATTCCTACTGAAAAGATTATATCGTAAGTTATGGACATCCCACTGAAAAGGCCATGCCATAAGGAAGAATAACTAATGGATCCTACCGAAAAGATCATATCGTAAGGTATGGACACCCTATAGAAACGGCCATTCCATAAGGTAAAAAGACCAATGGTTTCCACTGAAATGATTATATCGTAAGCTATGGTCATTCTATCGGAAAGGCCATGCCGTAAGGTAGAATGAATCACGGCTTTGACACAAAAGATTATATTATATTATATTGTAAAGTAGAAGGAGCCTTATACTACATATC
Organism: Solanum medicagineum; assembly: GCA_026153255.1. Lineage (NCBI taxonomy): Eukaryota > Viridiplantae > Streptophyta > Magnoliopsida > Solanales > Solanaceae > Solanum > Solanum medicagineum. The sequence continues at coordinate 4,863 of JAPFFP010071710.1, forward strand.
AAAAAGACAAAGTCTTACGGTAGTGGTATTGGTAACAATCTCCAAATAGGTTATACCGTAAGGCGAGTGGGGGCTATTTGGCCCATTTCATGAAGGTTAGAAAAAAGGTTTGAGTATGTGTCCTATATTGAGTTTACATTCCTTGTTCATGATTTACAAGCATGTTTTACCTTATGAATTGATCATGTATGTCATATCGACGTTATATTTTCCTTGCTTATAATTATGCATTTCGATTACGTTGCCTATCCCTTGCTAGCATTGCATCCTACATACTTAGTACATTCAAACGTACTAATGCTTACTCTATATTTACATGATGTCACCATGTAGAAACTGGTGTACCGTTTGAACATCCTCCTCCTCTACATCGCTAGTACGATTGTCTCTCAAGCTAGTAGGTGAGTCCTCCATTCCGGGGATGTTACTTATGAGCTCTTGCTAATTATTAAGACTACCTTTCTTTTATTTATGTATTGACTATGAGGGTGAGCCCGGTTGTTTGTCGTAACCCCCGCTCTTATCTATGTATTAGAGGTGTTGTTGGACATTTTGTGTATCTATGATATGAACCTTGACTCTTGATTTCTTGAGGTTGTGATATGGAACTCTACCCTTAGTCCCAATTCCCTTGTTTATGCTTATCTCTCATTGTTATTTTAATTGCTTTCGTGACCAAGAATGTGTATTGATATGCTATAAGGCATGTTTGGGGTTCCTTCGGGTTCCTCTTTCACCGGTCACGTCTGGGCCCTAGTCTTGGGTCGTGACAAAGATGGTATCAAAGCACTAGGTTGTTAGATCCTTGGAGTCTAACACACTACATCGAGAAGAGTCTTATTCATGGTTGTGTTGTGCACTGCAACTACGAGTAGGAGGCTATGAGATGTTTTAGGAGATGTTTCCCTTCTTCATGTTCTATGTCGTGCTATAGAGTTGAAGTAAGATTTTTCTCCTAACGATTGTTTTTTGCTATGCTAGATCATGCCTAACACCAGAGAAAGAAGAGTCGCGTTCCCGAGGGAAAACGGGCTAATGGAGAGCTTCGGGATGCTCTCACATTGCTAGCACAAGTTATGGCTAATCAAGCCAATCAAGGTGCCCAAGCCCCTCATACTCCTACCCTAGGATCTAGAGTGAGGGACTTCATGAGGATGAACCCACCGGAGTTTTATGGGTCAAAGGTGGATGAGGACCCACAAGATTTTATTGATGATATTAATAAAGTATTAGCCATCATGGTTATTAAACCGGAGGATAAGGAGAAGTTGGCGGCTTACCAAATCAAGGGGGTAGCATAAATATGATTTACTTAATGGAAGGAAGGAAAGGAAAATAATAATGTGGTTCTGTGGGAGGAGTTTAAGGCAGCTTTTGTTAATTGGTTATTCACTCTTAAGCATCGGGAGGCCAAGATTGTGGAGTTTATGAAGTTGAAGAAAGGGTTAATGAGTTTGAGGGAGTATGCCCATGTTCAACCAACTCTCTAAGTTTTCTCCTCACTTGGTTACCGACCCAAAGGCTAGAATGAGTAAATTTATGACGGTTGTTTTCGACTTGGTAAGTGAAAAATGTCGGTCCTCTATATTGTTTAGTGACATGGAATTGTCCTATTTGAGGACTCATGCCGAACAAATGGAGGAGGAAAGTTGAGGAAAAGAAGGGGTAATGGGGCCAACAAGACTCGACTTGATGGTGGCTCCCAAGGTCTAGAGTCCGATGACGTTCCAAGCAAGAGGGTCGCTAAGAATGGGGTGTCAAACCTAAGGCCCCAAGGAGATAATGGGGTGACTCGGTCTAGATGCCCAAAGTGCGGGAGGAAACATGGAGGAACATGTTGGAGGAACACGGGCGCATGCTTTGGGTGTGATAAAATGGGCCACAAAATTTCGGATTGCCCATATGCTCAAAACAAGGGTAAAGATGGATATGTTGATCTAGAGGATGCTCCAAGATGTAATCGGTTCTATGCTCTTTAAAGGAGGAAAGAGGTAGATGAGGCACCAAATGTTGCTGCCAGTATGTTAAAGTTTCCTTGACTTATATGTATGTGCAGTGGTGGGTCCGGGTGCCACCATTCCCTTCATTATATTTTTGTTGCTTGTGGCCATCTTGTATGTGTCCTGAGTTGCTATGTGAATCTCTTGGTGTGTAACTCTTTGTTGAGTCCATTGTTGCTAGAAGGTTCATAAGTATTGTTTCGTGGTCATGTTATATATAGGTGTTGCTTGTGATTTTGTTGGATTGGATTTGGTGAGTTTGAGATCATACTTGGAGTGGATTTTTTGCATACATGTTGTGTCTCCTTTGGTTGTGGTGCCTATATAGTTAGATTCCAACTCCCTAGTCCGTCATTGAGTGGGAGGTAGTTAAGAGGTAGCAAAAGAGATAGGCCCAATTCTTGTCTTAAGGTACAATTGATCTCTAAGGGTTGCATGTATTGTCTTGTGAGAATTAGGGGTATTGAACCTATGTTATCCTGTTTATTGAGTTGTTGTTAGTGGTAGATGGGGCCTTGAATGTCCTTTCCGATATGTTTAATTTGAGGTGTTGCCTTTTAGTTTGGTAGTGTACCGGCTGTGTCTATAGGTCTCATGAATAGGGTCTTTAACCCCTACCTTGTTATGCTTGTGGTGGTCCTTGGTGTTGATGTGTTAGTTTGTAACCAGAAGTGAGGGAGAGCTTGTGAATCATTTGAGGGTGGTGTTGTTAGTTTTGATGTATGTGTGGTTGCTTGTGGATCATGGGAAGTGGGAGTCTTTGGAGTAACAAGAGTGTAGAGTGAAGGTTGTCTCCCAATGGGGAGATGGTGGTTTATGGTACTGAATGGATGATGTGTGTTTAAGGTTGGCAATTGAGTTCATGGCTTTTGGGTTCTTATAGAGTGTTGGAAAAGCTTGGTAAGGTTGCATGCGAATAAGAACTTGCCTATGGGTATGGGTATGGTTCGTCCAGTTTTTCATACTTCTAAGTCGAAGGGGATGTGTTGTTGGTGCTAATGCTGTAAAACTCTTTAAGGTTGTTTGGTGTTGTGGAGGATAAGTTGGCTTAGGAGGAGGTCTCGGTGGGAATGTTGGATGAATGGGTGGAAAAGTTGATTAATAGGGTGTAGTGTTTTCCAAGGCCCTTTGGAAGAATCGGTAAGTCAGTAGTGCCATTCGGGGAGCCGGAGCGGGCATCGAAGGCAATATCCGTACCTCTTTCATTCTATTCAAGCTCATGATGACATGTTAACCCTTTACTATTCCAAGTCTTAAGTTCAGCCCATGGCATATGCATACATTCATGTTTAAATTGATAAGTTCATGATGATTTTACACTTATGATGATGAGATTTTTTTGAAATGATGTTTAAGTTCATTATTGCATCCTTTTGTGGGCTGAAATGGTCATGTTTGTGTCTCTCATATACATTTTTTTGGCATTCATGGATGAATGTTCCCAAGGGGGAGATATTGAAATGATCCTAAAAAGTGCCCGAAAATGTCCCTCGGAAGTGCTCGGAATCGTAATTTTCATATATCTCAAAATCCGTACGTTATTTACAAAATTCAACTTCATATTCTTGTTCATTGGGAAAAATTGAAAGGGAGATGGGTATAACCGAAATTTTAGATCAGCCATAGCAAAATCCAAAATTTTAAAGTGTTAGATTCCAGTGTGTAGTGCACGTTTGTCGCGCTACACGCCCCTATGTTATTTTGGTCTAGTTTTTGTTGTCGTATCCAATTCTTATGGGTCTTGAGCCTAAGCCCTCCTATACATGAAAATACCTATAATTAGCCATATTTTGCCTTCATATCATACAAGACATTCCCCAATACTCGCTCAAACACTTAGGCTCATATTTTTCTCAAATTCAAGTGCCAAAACCTTCTCTGGATCTAAAGGAGTCCAACCAGCTTCAAGTCTTTATCTCCAATCTTCACCTAGTTAATCTCCAAAGTTAAGTTATGTGGTTTTGTTTTATGGGTTCCTTTCACCCATGATGCCCAAGCTTCCTTTCCTTAAAAATTGCATGATTTAAAGTTAATTGACTCATGGGTCTTATCTATTATGAAAATCACTGCATACTATGTTGGGGTTTCATGAAATTATGATTTTTTTAGCATGTTGTGAGCTACGAATCTAAGATCTATTGTGGGATTTGGTGAGGGGTGTTAAAGTATATTGTTTGAGGGTATTATCAAGTATCTGTTGATGGTTTGACTTGAATTTTCTAGCATGATTTCACTCTTGAATTGCATGATTTTATACTAGCAGTACATACCCGCCAAGTATTTGATAAAATATCCGGTTATGGATTCTTGAGTTGTTGGAGGCCCAATGCATGTCTTATGAGATGAATAACTTTATGATGATGATAGTAATTTCTATATGAGTTGTTTCCATGAAAAGTACCTATGGTGTTGTAAGTAGATTTTTGGGTTCCATGTTTGTTGTGCTCTTGAGAAAATGGATAAGGTCTTCCCTTGTTGCTTGAAATGTAATGGTTGATGAGCTAGTTCTATGATCCCTATTGAAAAGGCCATGGAATAAGGTAAGAAACACTAAAGATTCCTGCCGAAAAGATTATATCGTAAGGTATGGATATCCCATCGAAAAGGACATGCCATAAGGAAGGATAACTAATGAATCGTACTGATAAGATCATATCATAAGGTATGGACACTGTACCGAAAAGGCCATCCGTAAGGTAGAAACACCAATGGTTTCCACTAAAAATATTATATCATAAAGTGTGGACATTCAATCGAAAAGGCCATGCCACAAGGTAGAACGAATCACAGCTCCTATCAAAAATATATTATATCGTAAAGTAGAAGTTGTCTTATACTACATATCGAAAAGACTATGTCATAAGGTAGGGGTATTGGTAACACTCTCCAAAAAGCTTATACCGTAAGGCGAGAGGGGGCTATTTAGCCCATTTCATGAAGGATGGAAAAGGGTTTGAGTATGTTTGCTATATTGAGTTCACATTCCTTGTTCATGATTTACAAGCATATTTTACCTCATGCATTAATCATGCATGTCATATCAATGTTATATCTATCCTTGGTTATAGTTATGCATTTTGATTATGTTGCCTATTCCTTGCTAGTATTTCATCCTACAAACTTATTACATTCAAACATACTAACACATACTATATGACTACATGATGTCACTATGTAGGAACCGGTGTACCGCTTGATCATCCTCTTCCTCCACGTGGCTAGTATGATTGTCTCTCAAGCTAGTTAGTGAGTCCTCCATTCCGGGGACGTTATTTATGATCTCTTGCTATGTATTAAGAGTATCTTTCTATTATTTATGTATTTACTATGTAGGTGAGTCCGGTTGTTTGTTGTGGCCCCTACTCTTATCTATGTAGCAGCGATTTTGTTGGACATGTTATGTATCTATGCTATGAACCTTGACTCTCTTGTTTCTTGAGGTTATGATATAGAAGTTTACCCTTTGTCCCAATTCCCTTTTTTATGCTTATCTCTCATTGTTATTTTAATTACTTCCGCGACCAAGGATGTGTAATATGAGGCTTGTTTGGGGTTCCTTCTGGTTCCCCATTCACTGGTCACGTCTAGGCTCTAGGCTTGGGTCGTAGCACATACCCCATTATCCTATAGCTTGAGTCCAAAGTCCCTTATCCCCTTATATCACTTAATTATATTTAATATGTACTTCCGAACCAATGATGTGTGTATGGATGATATGAGGCTTATTAAGGGACTCTCGGGTTCCTATTCTCTATGTCATTCCTTGGCACTAGGCTAGGTTTGCGACATAGAGAATGTATGTTTCATATAATCTAGCCCCGTGGACTTGAACCAACCAATAGGAGTAAGATAAAGCCTACCAAATAAAGCCTCAAGTCATGCCATTTGAATGCTAGAATGGTATCTACTATTATGTGCAAACCCTGCCTGAGGTAAAACCTGGTCACTGTAACTGCCAAACTCTAATGCATAGGCCCACAAAATATCCTTAAGGACCTGTATAGTATGCTCTCACTGGCTACCATTTTGTGGATGAAATATCGTACTTAGTCAACCTTGTTTCCCATCTCTCTCTGAAAGGGCTCTCCAGAAATTTGAGTTGAACTATGAGCCACAATATGATATATGGATATTAGTTCCCCATTAATATGGACTACCTTTTGAATATATATACAAGCTAACAACTCAATATTATAAGAAGACTGAACAGGAATGATATGAGCCGACCTAGTCAATTGATCAATGATGTACCAAATGCTAGCAATACCGCTTGAATTACAAGGCGATCCTATCAGAAAGTCCATGGTGATCCATTCCCACTTCCACTCGGGAATAGGTGATCTCTGCAACTTTTCACTGGGTCTCTGATGCTCAACCTTAACTTGGGGACAACTAAGACAACTGGATACATAATCTTTTATATCTATCATTATTTCATCCCACCAGAAGTCCTCTCTCAAATTGTGATACATCATCATTATGTTGGAGTGGATAGAATATTTTGTATCATAAGACTTGTGTACAATTAATGGTATCAAACCCCTAACTCTAGGAATGCGTAATTAGCCATCAAATCTGAGGACTACATTTGAATCTGTACTATCCGGGCAATTACCGTCCTATAAAATTGGATCTTTGAGGGATGTTAATGCCTTATCCTCATACATTTTAGCATGGATCTGGTCAAATAAGGGGAAATGAGCCTCAACATAAACTAATATCAATATTGAGTGTAAAATATCTAATACCACGATCCCATTAGCAAGCACTTAATATCATAAATGAAAGGTCGCTCCAGAGTAGGCAAATAAACTAGACTACCCATATTGATTGCCTTCTGACTCAAGGCATCCACAATTATCTTAGCCTTATGAAACCCATACTAATCATCTTCTAGCTCATGGAATCCACAATTGCTTTTGACTTGCCTAGATGATAAAGAATTGTGAGATCATAATCTGCTAATAACTCAATCCAATGCTGCTGCCCAAGAATTTAGGTCCTTTTGGCTCATAACGTACTGCAGGCATTGATGATCAATATAAGTCGTATAATGGACTTCGTATAGGTAATGCGACTGTATAATGAGTTCAAAAGCTATAGCCATAAACTCTAAATCATTATTAGGGTAGTTCTACTCATGAGCTCTCAACTATCTAGAGGCATAAGGAATAACTCGACCTCATTGGATCAAAAGACATCCCTGACCTGGGGGCATCACAATGTACTATAAATCTATCGACCACTACTGGAAGAGACAAAATAGGAGTTGTAGGAAGTAGCTTTTTGATCCTCCGGAAGCTAGACTCATATTCCTCAAACCACACAAGTGAGATACCTATGCAAGTTAACCTTGTCAACGGTGTAGAAATAGTGGAAAACACCTTGACAAGTAGTATGTAATATTCCACTAAATCAATAGAACTCTTGGCATTAGTAACAGATGTTGGCCTAGCCTAACTACAAATAGCCTCAATTTTTGTTAGATCAACCATGTGCCCTAGAAATGTAACAAAGTCTAACCAAAACTCACATTTAGAAAACATAGAACATCGGTGACCCCTCAGTGTCTGAAGTACAATCCTTTAGAGGTGCGTCTGCTTCTCTGGTTTTGGGAGTATACCAAAGAGTTCTCAATAAAGACTATCACAAAAAGGAGTCAAGATAAGGCCTGAGCACATGAGTTATTAGATATACAAAAGTTGCAGGGGCATTACTCAGCTTGAACGACATAACCAGGAAGCCAAAATTGCCATAATAGGTTTAGACGGCAGTCTTAGAAATATCAATTGCCCTGATCCTCGACATGTCATAACCTGATGTATGGACTCAGACCACTAGAGGCCTTAATGAATTTCAACATTCATTCCTAGTAGTTTTCGGCCAAGGGTCTCCTTTAAAGAAACCTTCGTGGCCCATGGCACACCCCACAGACTATTTAGGGTGCCATGGAGGTTGCAATGGTCTTGATTAGCTCTGCTTTGAGGAATTCAAGTGAAATATTTAGCTATGGAAACCATCACAGCTCATGGTGCCCACCACGATCTATAGAGGGTCTTATGGAGGGCACCCTCTACTTGGACCCCCATGCTTTTCCTAAGGGAACTCACCATAGACCCCTTCATGGACCATGATGCGCACCACATCTTGAATAAAGGTCTCGTATAGTGGTCCTATGAAGGGACATTCTCAAGGCCTAAGTGTTTCCTCAAAGTGCTCCACCACGAACCCCTATATGATTTGTAGTGCACACCATGATCCTTGGAGAGTGTCGTGTAGTGCACTTCGTTAGTTTTTGCCTTCATTTTATTAAAGGTATTTCAGGAACATTGGTCCACCCTTATATCATTCAAGACATTCTCAAATATTCACTCAAATACTTAGCCAATATTTCATCTCCTAAATTCAAGTCTCAAACTCATCCGAATTTCAAAGTTCTCACTAAAGCTTCAAGTCTCCATCTCCAATCTTTATCATACTATTCTCCAAAGCTAAGGTATGTCAGTTTCTTTCATGGATTCCTTTCACCCATCATACCGAAGCTTTCTTTTGCCCAAAATTGCATGATTTAAAGTTAATTTACTCATGGCTCTTATGTATTGTGAATGTCACTGCACACTATATTCGGGTTCAAGAAATTGCGACTGTTTTAGTATGTTTGGAGCTATGAAGGAAAGATCTAATCAGGGATTTGATGAAAGATTTTGATGTATATTGCTTGAGGGTGTTACCTAATATCTATTGACGGTTTTACATTGAATTTTCTTGCATGATTTCACTCTTGAATTGCATGATTTTATACTAGCATGACACACCCCACCAAGTGTTTGATAACATGCCCGATTATGATTTCTTGAGGAATTGAAGGTCCAATGCATGTCTTATGATATGAATGCCTTTATGATGATGAAAGGATTATATGTATATTGTGATGAAAGAAATGTATCTGATATTATCTCTATAATGTTGGGGATGACCAAGCCTCAATCGGGAGGTTGTAGGCACGGGTAACCTTGTTAAGCAGTTTGTACCTCAATCACTTCATTCAGGAGGTGGAAGTCCTGTGCAACTATGTCGAGGGATCTGTATCTTGATAACCATGTTGGTGGGTTTATACCTCATCAACCATGTTCGGGGGTTTTTTACCTCATCAACCACATGAAGGGGTTTGTACCTCATGTTCCTCCCCAGGGAGGTGGTAGGCCTTGGATTACACTAATAAATGGTCACTCCTTACACTCATATTATGTTCTATATAAGCATGATCTTACTTTAAGCATCAATCATACATGCCATATTGCTATATGCTTATTAATTGCCTATGTTATGCGTTTTGATTATGTGCTTGTCACTTGTTGTTTTGCATCCTACATACTTAGTACATTCAAATGTACTAATGCATAGTCTATGCCTACATGATATCACTATGTAGGAACTAGAGCCCCGCTTGAGCATCCCAATCCACGTGGCTAGTACAATTCCACTCAAGCTTGTTGGTGAGTCCTCCATTCCGGGAAAGTTTCTTATGATCTCATGTGATGTTCTAAAACTACCTTTCTTTTATGTGAATGTTGACTATGAGGGTGAGCCTGGTTGATTGTCTTAGCCCCGTTGTCCCTATTTTACTCTATTGTTATTGTATTTTATTGCTTCCATGACCAAGGATGTGTAATGATATGTTAAGAGGCTTGCTTGGGGTCCCATTGGGTTCCCCTTGTGTCTTGTCACATCTAGGCCCTAGGCTTGGGTCGTGACAAACTTGGTATCAGAGCACTTGGTTGTTAGATCCTCAGAGTCCAACACACCGCGTCGATGAGAGTCTTGTTCATAGTTTTGTTGTGCACCACAACTATGAGCTAAGGCTATGAGATGTTTAGGAAATATTTCCCTTCTTCTTACTCTATGTCGTGCTATAGAAGTTGAGGTAAGGTTCTCCCCCCGCCCCCCCCCCATGATTGTCCTTTGCTATGCTAGATCATGCCTAACACTAGAGGGAGAAGAGCCTGCACACCCGAGGGGCAACCGGCTAATGGAGAGCTTCAGGATGCTCTCACTTTGCTTATACAAGTTGTGGATAACCAAGCCAACCAAGTGGCCTAAGCCCCTCATGCTCCTACACCGACCTCTCGGGAGAGAGATTTCATGAGGATGTATCCCCCAGAATTCCTTGGGTCAAAGATGAGTTCACTGATGGGGTATCCAAGATTTTGGCTATCATGGGTATGACGTCAGAGGTTAAGGTGATTTGGCGGAATACCAACTCAAAGGAGTAGCACAAATATAGTACAATTAATGGAAGGAGGAGAAGGGAGCCAACAATGTGGTCCTATGGGAAGAGTTAAAGGAGACCTTTCTTAATCGGTTCTTCCCTCTTGAGCTTAGGAAAGCTAAGTTGGTGGAATTTATGAATTTGAGACAAGGTTTTATGAGTATTAGGGAGTATGCCCTCAAGTTCAACCAATTTTTGAAGTATGCTCCACACTTGGTGGCCGACTCAAGATCTAGGATGAACAATTTGTGATGGGTGTTTTTGACTTGGTGAGTGATGAGTGTCGTTCCTCCATGTTGATTAGTGACATGGACTTGTCAAGTTTGATGAACTATGCTGAGCAAATGGAGGAGGAAATGTTAAGGAAGAGAAGGGGTCATGAGGCCAAGAGGGCCCATTTTGAGGGAAAGTTCCAAAGCCTAAGGGGTGGCCGATTCCATCAAGGCCAAGGGTCTTCTCATGCATTTCAAAATAGGGTTGCCAATGATTTTCTAAGGTCTCAAGTTGTTGGAGGAGTAGTTCCTAGTAGTGGGTGTTCGAAATGTGGTAAGGGTCATAGTGGCCCGTGCGTGAGGGATACTAATGATTTCTATGGTTGTGGGGATGTTTGACATAAGGTGATATATTTCCATCGAAATCACAACAAGGGTAAGGAGGTTCGTCCACAGGGTGCTAATGTGGTTCCTTTGGGAACAGGTGGCCGATAGGATGGTGCCCCAAGGCACAACCAGTTTTATGCTTTGCATGGGAGGCAAGGGGTTGATGAGGTGCCCGATGTTGTTACCGATATATTGAAAATCTTTGATTTTGTTGTGTATGCATTGATTGATCTGGGCGCCACTCTTTCTTTTATACCCCCTTTGTTTCCAAAATGTTCCATGTTGACCCTGAGTTGTTGTGTGAGTTAGATGAGGTGTCTACACCTATTAGTGCATCTATTATTGTTAGGAAGGTTTATGGATATTGACCCATTTGCATTTTGCATAAAGTATTGCCTTGTGATCTTGCTGAGTTGGACATGGTTGATTTTGATGTCATACTTGGGATGGATTGGTTGCATCCAAACTATGCTTCTATTGATTGTAGAACCCGTAGGGTCAAATTTCAATTCCCAAATGAACCCGTCCTTTAGTGGGAGAGTCATGATGTGGTGGCTAAGGGTAGTTTCATCTATTGTATTAAAGCCCGTAAGTTGATCTCTAAGGGGTGTCTTTATCTTGTGAAGTTTAGGGATGTGGAGTCCAAAGTCCTTTCCATAGAGTTGGTTCCAGTTATAAATGAATTCCTTGATGTCATTCCAAATGACCTTCTTGGTGTTCCTCCCAAAAGGGAAATAGATTTTGGTATAGACCTCCTCCCGGATACTCAACCAATCTCTATTCCCCCTTATCGCATGGCCCCGACATAGTTAAATGAGTTGAAGGAACAATTGAGAAATTTGTTGGAGAAGGGTTCATTTGGCCTAGCCAATCTCTTTGGGGTGCTCCGGTGTTGTTTGTGAAGAAGAACGATGGGTCTCTTAGAATGTATATTGACTATCGGCAACTTAATAAGGTCACCATCAAGAATAGGTATTATCTTCCAAGGATTGATGACTTGTTTGACCAATTGCAAGGGGCTAGCCATTTCTTTAAGATTGATCTTCGGCCCAGATATCGTCAAGTGAAGGTGAGGGAGTTTGATATTCCTAAGATGTCCTCCCGGACTAGGTGTGAGCATTATGAGTTTGTTGTGATGTCATTTGGGTTGACCAATGCACTGGCCATCTTCATGGACCTAATGAATAGGTTCTTTAAACCTCACCTTGATTCATTTGTTGTGGTATTCATTGATGATACTTTGATCTATTCACATAATGGGGAGGAGCATCTTGGTCATTTGATGGTGGTGTTGCAAAGGTTTAGGCAAGTGAAATTGTATGCCAAATAGGAAAAATGTGAATTTTGGTTGAAAGAAGTTACCTTTGTAGGTCATGTGGTGTCGAGGGATGGTATTAAGGTGGATCCTAAGAAGAAAGATGTGATTAGAAATTGGCCCAGATCATTGACCCAGTCAGGTATTAGGAGCTTCTTGGGCTTCGCGGGTTAGTACCGGAGATTTGTGAATGGGTTTTCATCTATTACATCTCCTATGACAAAATTGACTCAAAAAGAAGGATAAGTTTTTATAGACCGATGAGTGTGAGAGGAGCTTCCAAACATTGAAAGATAAGCTTGTGTTGGCTCCTATATTTTCACTACCGAAAAGACTATAAGATTTGTTGTGTATTGTGATGCTTCTAGAGTTGGTTTGGGTGGTATTCAAATACAAAATGGTAAGGCCATAGCCTTTGCTTCGCAACTCAAAGTGCATGAAAATAACTATCCTACCCATGATCTTGGGCTAGTCGTCGTGGTATTTCATTAAAGATATGGCATCATTATTTGTATCGGGTGCATATTGATGTGTTCACCGATCATAAGAGCCTCCAATATGTTTTTCACGCAAACGGATCTTAAATTGAGGCAAAGAAGGTTGTTAGAAATTCTTAAGGACTATGATATGAGTGTGAATTATCATCCTAGTAAGGCTAATGTTATGGAGGATGCTTTGAGTAGGGTGTGTATGGGTAGCCTAGCTCATGTTAATGATAGTGGCAAGGAGGTGGCTAGGGAGGTCCATTGGTTGTCTAGGTTCAGAGTTAGGTTGGAAGGAGTTCATAATGGTAGTGTTGTTGTTATTAATGGTTCTAAATCTTCATTGGTTTAGGAGGTGAAAGCTAAGCATGATCTTGACCCCGCTTTGTTGGAATTGAAACCGTTGGTAAATAATGGTAAGGCGGAGGTTTTCTCCCATGGAGGAGATGGTGCCCTTAGGTACCAAGGTAGATTATGTGTGCCGTGTGTTGATAACTTGAAGGAAAAGAATCTTGATGAGGCTCATGGTTTTTCATATTCAATTCACCCTGGATCTATTAAAATGTATAGGGATTTGAGAGAGGTGTATTGGTGGGGAGCCATGAAGAGAGACATTGCAAAATTTGTTTCCAAATGCCATAGTTTCCAACAAGTCAAAGCAAAACATCAAATGCTGGGTGGCCTAACCCAATACATAGAGATTCCTACTTGGAAGTGGGAAGATATTAATATGGATTTTGTGGTTGGGTTGCCTAAGACTAGAAAGAGTTTTGATTCCATATGGGTTGTGGTTGATAGGATGACAAAATCTGCTCACTTTCTACCATTTAAGACTATATATGAGGTTGAAAATTATGCTAGCTTGTACATTCATGACTTGGTAAGGTTGCATGGGTTCCTTTATCCATCATATCGGATCGTGGTGCACAATTCACTTCATACTTTTGGAGGTCTTTCCAAAGAGGTCTTGGAACCAAGGTAAAGCTTAGTATGACCTTTCACCCTCAAACGGATGGCCAAGCCGAAAGGACTATCCAAACACTTGAAGACATGCTTACGGCTTGTGAATTGGAGCTTAAGGGTAGTTGGGATGATCATCTTCCATTGATCGAGTTTGCATACAACAATAGCTGTCATTGTAGCATCAATATGGCTCCTTTTGAAGCTCTCTATGCTAGACGTTGTAGATCACCAGTTGGGTCGTTTGAAGTTGGAGAGGTGGCTATGTTGGGATTATATCTGGTTATAGAGGCTCTTAAGAAGGTAAGGATAATTAGAGAAAGGTTGAAAATAGCCCAAAGTCACCAAAAGTCTTATGCCGATGTGAGGAGAAGGGATCTTGAATTCAAGGTTGGTGATTGGGTTTATTTGAAGATGTCACCCATGAAGGGTGTGGTCAGTTTTGGTAAGAAGGGAAAGTTGAGAGCTAGATATTTGGGTTCTTATAGGGTGATGAGAAGGATGGTAAGGTGGCCTACGAGTCGGATTTGCCTAGAGAAATGGAATTGGTTCATCTGGTCTTTCATGTGTCTATGTTAGGAAGTGTGTGGGTGATCTCAATGCTATTGTGCCTCTTGATGTTGTGGGGGTAGTTGAAGACAACTTAACATATGAAGAGTTTCTAGTAGAGATCTTGGATAGGCAAGTGAAGAGGTTGAGGAACAAGGAAGTTGCTTCCGTTAAGGTCCTTTGGAGGAACCAACAAGTCGAGGTGCTACTTGGGGGGTCGAAGCGGATATGCAAAAGTGATACCCTTACCTCTTCCACTCCACATAAGCCTGAGGTATTGATCTAATTCCTTTGTATTATCTCATATCTTAAGTTCGGCCCTCATGTCATTGCATACATTCATGTTTAAATTGACAAGTTCATGATGATTTTACACTTATGTTGAGATTTTTTAAATGATGTTTAAGTGCATTGTTGCATCCTTATATGGGATTAAAGTGTCATGCTTGCATCCCACATATACATTTCTTTGATATTCTGGGACGAATGTTCCCAAGGTGGAGATATTGAAACGACCCCAAAAAGTGCCCAAAGATGTTCCTAGGAAGTGCCCGGAATCATAATTTTCATGTCTCAAAATTTGTGCGTGATATCAAAAAATTGACTTCCTGTTCTTGTTCAGGAGGTCAAATTGAATGGAAAAAGGGCCTAATTCTGATTTAAGAGCAACCATATCAAAATTTGAAAATCACAAAAATCAATTTCCAGTGAGGTTATCGCGCCCCCGGCGCAACGCACCAAGGGGATGCCTCAGTTCATTTTTGTGTCCAGTTTTCTATCTTAGTCCAAGACTTTTGTGTCTTGGGTCTAAGTATTCCCATGCATGAAAATGCCTATACTTAGCCTTGTTTCACAATCATTCAAGACATTCCAAATGCTCACTCAAACACTTAGCCAATATATCATCTCCTAAATTCAAGTCTCAAACTCATCTGGCTATCAAGGTTCTCACTCAAGCATCAAGTCTCCATCTCCAATCTTCATAAGCTTTTCTCCAAAGCTAAGGTACGTAGGTTTCTTTCATGGTTTCCTTTCACCCACGATAACCAAGTTTCCTTTTGCCTTAAATTGCATGATTTAAAGTTGATTTACTCATGGGCCTTATGTATTATAAATTTCACTGCACACTATGTTGGGGTTCATGAAATTTTGACTGTTCTAGTATGTTTGGAGCTATGAATCTAAGATCTAATGAGGGATTTGATGAAGGGTTTTACTGTATATTGCTAAAGGGTTTTACCAAATATCTATTGATGGTTTTAAAATGAATTTTCTTGCATGATTTCACTCTTGAATTGTATGGTGTTACACTAGCACCACACACCCGCCGAGTGTTTGATAAAATGTCTGGTTATGATTTCTTGAGGAATCGAAGGTCCAATGCATGTCTTATGAGGTGAATGACATTATGATAATGAAAGGAAAATGTATGTATATGATAATGAAAGGAATTTATGTATATGTTATTATATCTATAGTATTGGGGATGACCAAGCCTTACTTGGGAGGTTGTAGGCCTGGGTAACCATGTTGAGTGGTTTGTACCTCGATCGTCTCGCTCAGGAGGTGGCATGCCCATGCAACCATGTTGAGGGGTTTGTACCTTGATAACCATATTGGGAGATTTGTACCTCATCAACCATCTTGGGGGTTTGTACCTCATCCACCGCATGAAGTAAATGACATAATGAATGGCAAAAGGGGCTAACGGGAAGCCTCATAACATAAATATCAAGAACAAGAGAGTCAAGGCTCATAGCATAGATTCATAACATATCTAACAACACCTCTAACTATAGACCTTAGTGGGGCCCAAGACAAGCAACCAGGCTCACCCTCATAGTCAATACATACATAAAAGTAAGATAGTCGTAGAATATAGCATGAGATCACAAACATCATCTCCAGAATGGAGGACTCACCAACAAGCTTGGGAGAAATTATACTACCTACGTGGAGGAGGATGCTCATGTGGGGCTTCGATTCCTACATGTTGACATCATGTAGGTATAGAGTATGTGTTAGTACGTTTGAATGTACTAAGCATGTAGGATGCAATGCAACATCATAGGCAATGAGAAGAATATAACAATATGACATGTATGAATGATGCTTGAAGTGAAATCATGCTTATATAGAACATAATACATGTATGAGGAGTGAATTATTAGTGGATATCCAACACATGCCACCCTTAGAGAGGCGAATAAGGTATGAACCCCTCAATCAGTTGATGAGGTACAAATCCCGCAACAAGGCTATCAAGGTACAAACCCATATAACATGGTTACACGGGCCTACCACCTCCCGAGCGAGGCAAACGAAGTACAAACCCCTCAATAAGGTCACTGGGCCTATAACCCCCTGAGTGAGGCTTGGTCAATTCCCAATACTATAGAGATAATATCCTATACATATATTCCTTTCATCATCATAAAGCCATTCAACTCATAAGACATGAAGTTGACCTTTAATTCCATAAGAAATCATAACCCGAACATTTTGTCAAACACTTGGCGGGTGTGTAGTGCTAATGTAAAGCCATACAATTCAAGAATGATTCATGCTAGAAAATTCAATGTAAAACCATCAATAGATACTAGGTAACACCCTCAAGGAATATACATCAATATCCTTCATCAAACCTCGCAATAGATCCTAGATTCATGGCTCAAAACATGCTAAAACAATAACAATTTCATAAAACCCCAAAATAGTATACAGTGAACTTCATAATAGATAAAACTCATGAGTAAATTAACTTTAAATCATGCAATTTTAGGTAAAAGAGGGCTTGGCTATCATGGGTGAAAGGAACCTATCAAAGAAACCCATATACCTTAGCTTTGGAGAATTTCTTGAAGAAAATTTAAAATAGAGACTTGAAGCTTGGATGAAAACCTTAAGATCCGGATGGGTTTTGGGACTTCGAATTTGGGGATGACATATTGTCTAAGTGCTTGAGAGAGTATTTAGGAATGTCTTGAATGATATGAGGGTGAAATAAGGTTAAATATAGGTATTTTCATGCATAGGAGGACTTGGGGCCAAGACCCAAAAGCCTTGGACCGAGATAACAATCACTGGCAACAAAATACACAGATCTGCGTCTAGTCCACGACGTGGACCTGTCCAGGAGGTAAGATAGATAAGATAGGCCTTGGTATGGCACAATGATTAGGATTTGTAAGGAAACCCCAACCAAGCCTCTTGGCATATCAAGTATATATAAGGTAAGAAAAGTAACAAAGTGAAGGTAATCGTGGAAATATCTAGAACTCAAAGCATAACAAAAGAAGTAGTAAAGACGGCAAAGAATCTTTATATAATATCTAAAAGCATCTAAATCGTAGATGAGATTTTAAGACATGTCCTAGCTAAGTTGAAGTCTAAAATGCAAAAAGAAGTAGCATAGTAAACAAGCAACCATAACATGTCCTTAAAACATGAAGATTCACCAACTTCAAAGCTTTGATTGAATTTGGAAACTAGCCTCGAGAAGTAGAAGCATGATTTTTAAACTATACACTATAATAAAATGCAAGAAAGAGAAAGTATGTGTTAGAACATTTAGATGTACTAAGTATGTTAGTAGTACATGTATTTTATGATAATTCATGGTATGCAATTGACTCATGTAAATAATATGATAAATAAGTCAATTAAACATTGGTAAAGCATAGGAATGGATAATGGATAATGCATAATTAAATCATCATGGAAATCATAAAATGACATAAATCATGGATAGTCAAAATAGGAGTCATAAGAGGACATAATATAATAACCCGACTTGCTAGTAATATTGTCCATTTTGGTCTTAGATCTGCATGTCTTTAAAAGGTATCATTAGTAGGTAAGGCTTGTTTACTAATATGCCCCTCCCCCACTAGAATTTATCTAAATTTAGTTGAACTTTGACCTACATCGACAATCTAACATAAGAGTGGTTCTGATAGCCTTTTTAATGGCCCAATTGGCCAGTAATATTATCTTCTTTGGGCCTAGGCCTACATGTATTTAAAATGTATCACCAGTAGGTAATGCCTATTTACTTATACCCAGCATTTCTCCTATGTTTTTGTTAATATGAGACTTCTATCTAAAGATGTTTTGTTACACATAACATATGTTGGATAGAAATCATAATCGACAATAAGACCAAATGAGCTATTACATGAAATCCTAAAATCACCTCATACAATGAGAAAGGGGAATCTACTTGCTAAGGTAGACTCTACCCCTCTAAAAATGGGTGCAAGCATAAGTCATATATGGATCCACTAGCAAGGCCATGTTAGAAATAATCTAACGGTGACACATGGTTATCGGACTAGAGATTGCTACTAGAAATCTCTTTGGTTGAGTCTTCACGTTGAAGTCCTCTTGAAATATTCTTCGTGGTCATGAGTCATTCTTATTATAAAATCATGCATTTTATCATGTGGGAAGGCAATCAATAAAACCAAATTCAATTCATAATAGTTTGTTCATAGAATAGCTTGTTATATGTGATTAATGTAATATGATTATAGGCCTTCCAACATTACACCTCCTACCTTCATAGGGGGTGTTATTTGGGTCTTAGGTCATCCATTTTATAAACTTGCTTGAGGGACTAGTAAATTCATAATCATTACTTGTACTAAAACCTAGGACAAAAGTATGAATTCACATGGTATGAACATTAAATTATGTAATTGGAAGAAAATCACACATAATCATATAAAATACCATCAATTGATTTATAATTAAATAAATCCTTATAGAATTTCATGTGTCCTAGATAGTATGTAGGAGAATTTGCATGGAAATCCTTGAAATCATGTAATTCATTAACAATTAGTACATAATTAGATTCATAATCATAATATAAAATATAATTCATATAAATGAAAGAGAAATCATAAAGACCATAAAGTTCATACTTGAATTTGTCGAAAAAGGTCAGAATTTATTGGGTCGTATGGGTGAGAAGGATCCAACGATATGTAACACCCCACACCTTACAATGTTGGCACAATTCAAATGAAGCATGACATGAAATGGACAAATTGACGCTAAATTTTAAAAGTGCTTGAATCTCGTGTT
>JAPFFP010071721.1:0-24124 GCA_026153255.1 Solanum medicagineum
ACCTACTAGCTTCTGAGTCCTACAAGCACCTCAATTCTCTCACTTCATTTTAAGGTCGTAATCTCCTCATTTCAGTGCCAAAAATGTATACACTCAACCCTCATAAGTGCTAGATGCACATATATCCCACCAATGCGAGATTCAAGCACATTTGAAAATTAGCGTCAATTTGTCCAAACCATGTCATGTTACAGTTGAATTGTACTAGTAATGTAAGATGTTGGGTGTTACAATTTTGTACCTCAACTCCGGCTAAAAGCCTAAGTTGAGGGTGACTACTAAATGTGGCCCTTGTTCGCAGGTCTGATATTTTGCTCCTCAACTCAAGCCAAAAGCCTAAGTTGAAGGTGGATGTTGAAAGGAAATCACACCAAATGGAGAAGCAAGCTAGTGATGCATTCAAAATAGGGAAAATTTGAAATGGGTGCAAGAAAAACAAATAAATGCCTAAATTGTGAGCTAAAAAGAAAAAGAATATGAAAAATAAAAGAATGAGCTAAAAAACTGAAATTATGCACCCAAAAAGGTTCAAAATAGGAAAAGAGAAGAAAAAGAAAAGAAAATAGTGTTGGTAGGGCAAAAGTGCACAATAACGAAGATTAGTCACTATGTTCCAAAAAACATTAGATTGAAAACCCCTGAGCTTACGTTACAATCTAAGAAAGTCTTATAGTGATCCTCGTACATGTAGTCGAAGATTATGATCATGATTCTAGGGGAAAGCATATGGTATTGTACAGATTGTTTGAGTATCTGTTGTGAGTGTGGGTGTTTTTGTCAGTCCTGAGCATTGACCTTGAACATACCACCATGAGTGAGATATGGGACTTCTTTCTGTGAGGGCACTTAAATTA
Organism: Solanum medicagineum; assembly: GCA_026153255.1. Taxonomy (NCBI): domain Eukaryota; kingdom Viridiplantae; phylum Streptophyta; class Magnoliopsida; order Solanales; family Solanaceae; genus Solanum; species Solanum medicagineum. The sequence continues at coordinate 855 of JAPFFP010071721.1, forward strand.
CATTGTTGATTCTTAGTTGTTTCGGTGAATGTTGCTTATCTGTGATTGTTTTGCTTGTCATAGTTGCACTGTCGTGTATTGATCTGCATGATTCTTTTTGATAATTATCTGATGTGCATTGATGCATTCAATTGGGTATTTGTGATTAATTGAGAGATATTGTAAGCCATTAGATTGAGGTCTATGTGTTGTATTGCCTTTGTAGATTGAATTCGTCGCTCGAGGACAAGCAATAATTTCAAATTAAGGATGTTAATGTGCTGCTAAGATGCAATATTTGATGATTAAAAGTTGTATTTTTTGTGTTCTCACAGCGATGTTAGTATCTTTGATGTGATTTTCTGTTTGTCTGTTAGCATTTCAGGAATCAGGAAGATTTTGGACAAATTTCTGCAAATTTCAGGTTTTTGAGGATGTATAGAGTCTTCTATGGGCTGTGGTTTATTCCATGAGCTGAAGGATGAGATCGTAGGTCAAATACAGTGGGCTAATTTTCAGATATTGAAGTTATTAGTAGTTAGACGAGTCGTAGAATCATTTACAGCCCGTATGTGTGTTCATATGTTGAAGATCAGTAAATATGCTAAGTGCTGAACTATTATTGGACGAGGGCTCCTATGAGTCGTAAGTTGGATCTTTTGCAATATTTAGCTTCCAAGAAATCACTCCATAAGGAAGCTTTAGTATGAAAATTCCACCAATGTTTGTATTGAAAGGAAAGGGTAACATCCTATATTTGACTTACAGAAATGCCTCCATTACAAGGGAAGCTAAGATTTTTTCAAGATTACCAATGATACTTCTTTTTATTCTCCTTCCATCCCCAGAAAAAGTCACTAGTGATGGCATGAATCTGTTTCAGAATAGTACTAGGAGGGGATACGGTTGCATAAAGATGAACTAAGAGGGATTAAGGACATGTTTGATAAGGACAACCCTACCTCAACAACTAAGGATTCTAGATTACCATCCAATGATTCTTGCTACCACTTTGGATACTAGATTAGAGTAATAGGAGATTCTTTGCCTCCCAATGTAAATAGGACATCTAAGATAGGTGATAGGACTATGCTTTTGAAAAAAAACTTGTGATTCTCTTGATTTGTCTAACAGTGGAATCAAAAGCATTGTCCGGTTACATAAAATGATTTTTATTCTTATTTTCTAATTGACCAAAGGTATTCTCATATGCTTTGAGAGTTTTTATAATTAGAAGCAAAGGAGACCTTTTGCCAGAAGTGAAAATGATGACATCATCTACAAAACTCAAATAGATAATCTGAGGCACTCTCCTCTCCATAAAGAAACTATGATTATGAGGGTAAGTGTGCAATCTATTCATGAGTTTCGAAAGAATTTGAGCTCCCAAAATGAATAATGAAGGAGATAATGGGTCACCTTACTTAAGGCCTCTGGTATAATTGAAAAAGCCATGTACGCCACCATTTATAAGGATAAAGTACCAGTTGTCAACAATGATTCTCTAAGCCATCTCAATGAATGTCTCGCAAAAGCAAAATTTTTAGAGAACTAAACAAGTAAATGACCAAGAGGCCAATCATAGTCCTTGCTCATGTCAAGTTTAATCACAACATTATTATGTTCATTAGGCATCCTAATATGATGGATGATTTCTTTAGCTTGCATGAGGTTTTTAGAGACACTTCTATTTTTTTACAAAATCAGACTGGTTAGGGAAAATAAAAAAAGGTAGTATTGGAGCCAATCTAAGACAAAAGGATTTTGAAGCTGATTTTGTTGTAAAATTACTAAGACTAATTATTCTAAAGTCAGCCAGTTTATTAGGGTGGTTTACTTTTGGGAGTAGGACCAAACATACATGAGAGAAGAATTTTGGTATAGACTAACCATAGAAAAAAGCATGCACCATATCACGTAAATCTCTACTGATGAAACCCAAAAAAACTAGTAAAATCTACCATTTGTTACATCAGGTCCAGTTGCTGATTCAAGATTCATTGAGAAGACAACATTCTTCAATGTTTCTATGGTAAGGATATTCTTAAGATCCCTATTTTGATCAGTAGTGAAAAGAGTAGGGAGGCACTCAAGAATTTCTTCAATAATGGCCTTGTCTTTACTAGTGAAGATTTGGTGAAAGTGCACACAACTAGTCTTAGCTATAGCCTCATCTCCTTATAGCCAGTCACCCTGTTCATTTTTTAATCCTATAGATATGGAGTTTCCTTCTCCTTCCTCTGATTAGAGGATGGGAATACATGGTGTTCATATCTCTTTCTCTAAACTAGTGGAGTTGAGCCTTTTGCCTAAGCATAGAATCTTCCAGCTTCAGGAATCTAATGTATTGAGCATTGAGGGTATGAATTTTTATCTTGTTTTCCTCGGTGTTGTTGGTGATCAACTCCTCTTTAGCCACTCTTGTTCTTTCTTCAAAGTCCTTAACATTAGCATAAATATCCCCAATTCTCTTGTTGACAAGCTGCTAAGAGTAGGTGTAAGCCTTCTATGCTTTTGCTGGAAAATCAACATTGGTTACCTATAATCTTCCTATTCCAGTAGCTTTTAACTGTTTCTAGAAAGGAGGGTTGTTGAGTCCAGTAGTTGAGGAATTTAAAATATTTAATGGGGTTGCGTTGTTTATCCACCATTTTTATGTAATGTCAAAATACAACACATTTGATGCCTAAAACTTGAGATTTTGTGTGTTCTCAATGCAAAATTTATGATTTTTATGTGTTTTTATGTTTGTTTTTGCAGGAAAAGCAGGTTGGCAAAATTTTGGGAAAAATTGCAGGTTTTCCTAGTTTTGAAGGTATACGAGACCCCTATGAGTCATATCCCAGTCTATGAGTCATAGATGTAGTCTTGTGGAGATTTCCAGTGTCGAAGCAAAACTAGAGCTCAGCCACATGAAGCCCAATTACGAGCCATAGATCAGTCTACGAGCCGTATTGGAAGGTTTCATAATAAGTTCCAGTGTTTCACAGTTTTGGACCAAGTGCTGCAGATCTGGACTATGAGAGGGTAATATGAGTCGTAGACCAGACTACGACTTGTGAAGATGTTTCATAGTAGTGTAGTCCAAAATCCAAGAGCTGAATGCGAAAGTCCAATTACAACTCGTCACCCTAGTTACGAGTCGTAACTGCAAGTGGTAGAGCGTGCCAACCAATTTTTCTAATTATTTTAGGGACTTGTTTGTAAATATTATAAATAGAAAATACTATGTCATTTAAAAAGAGTTTTTTCAGTTTTTGTACGGAGAGAGCAGCTGAGAATAGAGTAGAGAGCAAGAAATTAGAATATTCTTAGGGATTTAGTTTTGGAGACTACATTTTGGAGAAGTCATTCGCTTGTGGATTAAATTCATCTTTCAACCTTGTGATTCTCAATACACATTGGGTTTTCTTGCTCTTGAATCTTCTTGGGTAAGTGATTAACCATGTCTTCTCTATTCATTGTTTCTTTATTTGCCCAAGATATGAGTAGCTAAACCCACAACTTGGGGTTGTATTTGGAATTCATAGTATGGATATTTGCATGTATTAATCATTTCTCTTCATTTTGGATGTTTTCTAGTGGTGGCCTACAAAAACAACATTCCTAGTTTTACCTTCCCGATCCAGATTGTAATGAATAGGAAAAAAGAGTGATTAACAGGATTCGATGATGGGTTCTCATCTAATCAACCAAACTCAACAAAAGGGAGGTTGAATGGGACAATGGGTAATGGTTATTTAAGCACACTATGGAGATGAGCCAAGTCCAATAGTGAAATTCGACCTTCACCTTTGACCAAAGGGTTGGAAGAACCTATATTGTTGTTATGCATGCAATATTCTAGTTGATAATCATGATATCTGGGGATGTTGACTGGTCAATCATGGGGAACACAATACCCTTGTTGCTCTCCGTTATTGCTTGTCTTCCAATTTTAGTTAGTTTGGATTAATTTCCTATCAATCATTGCAAACCCCCTTCTTTACGGAATTGAGTTAGTTAATTCTAGAATTGATTATTGGTGAACCAAGTTGCAAACTCCCATATGCTCTGTGGGATTCAACCCTAATCTTGGTTAGGTTTATTACTTTGACAATTGCTTTTACTTCAAAAAGAGGTGTATCTTGAACTTGATCACATTTCCGTAAGAAGATGGCAATGATCAGATGCAACATAAGGTAGGTGAGTAATAGCTGTATGAGGCAAAATGTCCCACCATTTATCATTCACCAACCCCTGTCCAATCTTTTCCACACTCTAGAGTTGATACCCCTTAAGTTGTGCCTAGTAAATTGGTGACCATTGTAGCCTAGTTCAGCTAGTCCACAGGCTTCAGTAACGCTGATAAATTAAAAGCTTTTCTTCATGTTGTAAAGGAACCATCCTAGTTTCTTTGCGATGGTACATATCGCATTAAAGTCCCCTATTATGCACCATGGGAGATCAGTATTAGCTTGATCGAGTAACCTGTCCTATATGGGCCTTCTTAACTTATCCTTACAATTGGCATACACAAAGGTAGTTTTGTACTTATTGGGAGAACGACCATGGTTGATCTTACAAGTGATCTATTATTCATCATTCTCAGTAACCTTACAATCCATATCTTTGGACCAAAAGATCAAAAATTTTGTCATTGATATCATTGATAGCATAATCCATGTTGAGTAGAGTTTTATAGCAGTGAATAGAAGAATTGTTAGAGAGAGGTTTCAACCAAGCAATAAGGGAGATCCGGTGGTTATTTCTAAGATAATTGCTACTTTCCATGGCATCCAATGTATTGATGCCTCTCACATTCAAAATAAGAATACTAATTTTTAAGAATCTCTAGAATGAACAGACCTTTTAATTGACCTACCAAAGATGATAGATTTGGATTTATTGACTGATTTAGGCTCAAATTTTTACTTGTCGATACCTCTTCATAATATCACTTGATTGTGAGTAATGTGGTGAATTTCTTCCTCACTAGCATTGTCCCAACTAGGACTAAAGACTTTGATAAGGTGCTCTCCAATCTCATCATCTTCATCTCTATCTTCCATGAGCTATTTGTCTTTATCAAGTTCACCTTCTGAATTAATGGCAACATACTCATCATACTCAGATCTTTCTCCAAGAACAGCTCTCAAGTTGATTTTGTTGGTTATATCAGGAGGTTTTTCAGGAACTTGTGGAGGGAGAGGATTTTCCACTAGCCAAAAATCTAGCCCAAAGGGGATGGAAACATGACTTGTTGAGTGTTGTTGTCACCATAAGTATGAACATTATGTTTTTGAAGAATTGCTTCTTATCTTATCTTAAGAGCCTCTCTCCTTTTCTTACTAGGTATGTTTTCTTAGTAGTAGAACCTTGGGCACTAATACTAGCCACTGATTCCAGATCCTTTTCCATACCCCCTCTAATGTTTTTCATAGTAGAATTGTTATTTTCATTAATCTTGTCACGACAAAAGCCTAAGGCCTAGACTTGACACGGTGAATGGGAAGTCCAGGGACAACCCAAACAAGCCTCTTAGCATATCATGTACATATTCTTGGTTATGGAAGCAAAACAAGACAATAACAAGAGTCAATTATTCAAAAGGGAATCGGGACTAAGAGAAGTTTTTCATAATCATAAAACATAAAAAGAGTTAACCTCATAAGTATATACAAACATAGTATCCAACATCGCCTATACTTTAGAATGGAGCAATGACGAAGACACTTCCTTGGCTCACCCTCATGATAATAATTATTCAACATAAACAACAAGTCTCAAAATATCATGAATAAAATAGATATTGTCCTCGTAATTAAGGACTCAGCAAAAAGCTTTCTTCAAGAACCGAACTACCCACGTGGAGGAGGATGATCGATAGGAGCTCCGGTCCATACATGGTAATATCATGTAGGTATAAAGTATGCGTTAGTACTTGGAATGTACTAGGTATGGGGGTGCAATGCAACAAAGACATAAGCCATAATATTAAAAATGCATACATATAGGCAATGGATGTAATCTCAATAAGACATGTATGATCAACGCTTGTAATAACACATGCATGTAAAACACTTAACTTGCATAATATATCATACATATATGGGAGGAGAGCTTAACTGACATAGACCAAGTGAGCTACTACTTGGAATTCAAGGAATGACACCCCCTCGATAAGGTGTACGAGGCATGACACCCCATTGATAAGGTATGGTCTACTTGCCAAGGTAAACCAAACGTGATAACATAAACTAGGTTGATCCACTAGTAAAGCCCTTTTAGGGAAAAATAATATAATCCTATGGGGGGATATAGTTTAGACACTAAAGACTTTAAAAAAGGACCCCTTGCTTTGAGCCCCACCTTAAGCCTCAATCGGTGCAAAGTCTAATCCTATGGAATAATTAAAATAATCATTTCTTTAGTCATAACATGAACAACATGTAAGAGACATGATAACATGACATGAGTAGCTCATTTACATGCTTGACCTCTACTAGTGAGCTTCCTTGAACTTGAACATGAGGGTAAATAGTAATCATTCATGATCCCTCAACTTGACATGAATAGCTCACAAGAGGATAAAAGCTTGAAATAGGGCTAAACTTGTCACTTCTAGCATCATAATACTTTTCATGAATCATGCTTGGGAGCCCTTAATTATCTTGAAACACTTGACTTGTGAAATCATGCCATAGCTTATCAATGCCTTGAGAATTCTTGTGATGTAATTTTGTCAAACACATGGTGGTACATGGTCAGTTTCGCAAAATCATGCAATTTTGTAGAGTAATGACACAATAGAGTAAAATCAACCATTTTAGAATCATGCAATCCAACCCTCCAATCATAGTATGAAAAAGCCTTAGTTTGGGTATCTTAAAATCTATCTCAAAAGTTCATAATAGTTTATAGTGTCACAACTCAAATCATGCATAGTCTCAATAGAATAAATCAACTCATTGAATGAGATTAAAATGGATATTCACGCATAATCAATTAATACTTGATAAAATCCAACATAATTTACATTCATAATTCATACTAAGAGGTAACTATAAGTAATACAACTTGAAATCATGCAAATTTTGTATAAAATGAGAAGGTTGGGCTCCATGGTGAAAGGACCCATGGATGAAGACCCACATACCCTAAGGTTGGAATTTCTTGGAGTGCACTTGAAGGAGACTTGAAGCTTGGGTTGGGTCCTTGAAATCCAAAGTTATTCTTCAAATCTTTGAATTTGAATGGAGGTTTTGATAATGTTTTGTGAAGAGGTTTAGAGAGGGTTTTGTGATTTCTAGAGTTCAAAAATGGCTAAATATTGGATTACCCCAATTCCCTTGGATGAAATATGAAAAACAGGAAAAATTTACACTTGTCCGCGTCCAGTCCGTGACGCAGACAAAATGCAAAGGAAAAAATTGTGCTAGTCTGCACCCAGGCCCCGTCACGCCTGCGGCGCAGATGCGAACGGATATGGGTTAACTAGTGAAAATTATATTTCAGTACAGGTCTTTTAAAATTCGAGTTTTACCCATGTCCCACTCAATTGTGCCACGTGATAAAGAATATGAAGTCAGATTTTCAAAATTGTGCACAATTTTTGAGATATTAGGAAAATATGATTATGGGTTATTCCGAAGCACATGAGGGGTCTTTCAATATCTCTCCCTTGGAAACATTCATCCCCGAATGTCAAAGAAACATGCGTGAGAGAAGTAATTATGAAGCTTTCAGCCTGACATGAATGCAACAAGTGCACTTAAACATAATAGTAAAAAAAGTTTCATATATATGCATCAAATTCATCAAAACTTGTCAACATGAACATGTGTGTATGTAAAAATGACATGAGGGTTGAAGCTACAGACTTGAAGTCATAAATATGACTTAATTTATTACCTTTGGCTTGAGTAGAGTTGAAGAGGTATGGATATCACTTTTTCATATCCGCTTTAGCTTTCCATGTAGCACTTTCAACTTGTTGATTCCTCCAAAGGACCTTGACGGATGCTACTTCTTTGTTTCTCAACCATTTCACTTGTTTATCCAATATCTCCACTAGGAACTCCTTATAGGTCAAATTATCCTCCATAACACCCATAACCTCTAAAGGCACTATAGCATTTGGGTTACCCACACACTTCCTCAACATCGACACATGGAAGACCGGATGAACCATAACCATATCCGAATGAAACTTTAATTCATAAGCAACCTTAGTGATTCTTCTCAAAATTCTATAAGGTCCCATAAACCATGGGCTCAATTTCTGTTTCTTGCCAAAATCGGACCACACATTTCATGGGTGAGCTTTCAAGTAAACCAAATCATCAACATTAAACTTAGGGTCTCTCCTCCTCACATCGGAATAAGACTTTGGTCTACTTTGGGCTGTCTTCAACCTCTCCCTTATCAACCTCAGTTTCTCCAAAGCCTCAATAACTAAATTCGGACCTGACCAAGCTCTCTCATCCACATCAAACTATGCAATTGGGGATCTATGATGCCTACCATATAAAGCTTCAAAGGGAGCCATGCCAATGCTTGAGTGGTAGCTATTGTTGTAAACAAACTCAATAAGTGGATGGTGTTCATCCCAACTATCTTTGAAATCCAAAACACAAGCTCTAAGCATATCCTCAAGGGTTTGGATAGTCCTTTAGGTTTGGCCATCCGTTTGAGGATTAAAAGTCGAGCTAAGCTTGACCTTGGAACCAAGACACCATTGGAAGGACCTCCAAAAATGAGAAGTGAATTAAGCACCATGATATGAAATGATAGACAAAGGTATCCCATGCAATATAAACAACTCATGAATATACAACTTGGAATAATCTTTGGCACCATAAGTTGCTTTAACCAGCAAGAAGTGAGCTGACTTTGTCATCCTATCAACAATAACCCAAATACAATCAAAATGTTTCCTAGTCTTAGGAAAACCAATCATAAAATCTATGTCTTGGGCACTATAGCACTTGGGTCACCCACAAACTATAGCACTTGGGTCACCTACACACTTCCTAGTCTTAGGTTAACCAATCATAAATTCCACTTCCAAGTAGGAATTTCTATGTCATGGGCTAGGCCACCCGACCTTTACTGTTTGGCTTTCACTTGTTGGCAATTGTGACAACCAGCTACAAACATGAAAATATCCCTCTTCATACCACCCCAGCAATAGATCTCCCTCAAGTCTCTATACATCTTTGTGGGACCAGGGTGAATAGAGTAGGTTGAATTATGTGCTTCATTCAAAATCAACTCCCTTAAGTCATCAACATTAGGCATACACAATCCACCTTGGTACCTAAGAATACCATCTCACTCTTGTGAGAAAATCTCCACTTTACCATCCATCACCGAAGCCTTCCATTCTAGCAAGGCGGGATCAAGATATTGTTTTGACTTGACTTCTTCAATCAAAGAAGGTTTGGAACCAGCAACAACCACTTCACCACCATTTTCAACTTCGTTCAACCTAACCCCCAACCTAGCTAACAAGTGAACTTCTCTAGCCACCTCCTTGTTACCAACATCTATATGAGCTAGAATACCCATGGACACTCTACTTAGAGCATCGGCCACAACATTAGCTTTGTCAGGATGATAGTGCAAACTCATGTCATAATCCTTAAGGAGTTTTAACCACCTTCTTTGCCTCAAGTTAAGATCTTTTTGGGTGAACACATATTGGAGACTCTTTTGGTCAGTAAACACATCTACATGAAACCCATACAAATAATGACGTCAAATTTTCAAGGAAAACACCATGACCGCCAAGTCAAGATCATGGGTGGGATAATTTCGCTTATGCACCTTCAGTTGCCTAGAGACATATGCTATAACTCTGCCATTTTACATCACAACACACCCCAAGCCAATCTTTGAGGAAGTACTAAACTACAAACCCTTCTAGCCCTTCCAGTAAAGCCAAAATAAGAGCGGAGGTAAGCTTGACCTTCAAAGTTTGAAAACTCTTTTCACATTCATCGGTCCAAACAAATTTTCCCTTTTTTTTAGTCAATTTTGTCATAGGGGAAGCAATAAAAGATAAACCATTCATAAACCTCCTGTAATACCCCGCTAAACCCAAGAAACTCCCAATATCCATCGGAGTCCAGGGCCTAGGCCAATTCCTTATCACCTCATCTTCTTGGGGTCCATATTAATTCCATCACTCGACACCATATGCCCTAGGCAATCTCTTACAAAAAAAATTCACACTTTTCACATTTAGCAAACAACCTCTCATCCCTCAAAATTTGCAACACCACCCTCAAATGATCCACATGTTCTTTGTCACTCCTGAAATAAATCAATATATCATCTATAAAGACCACCACAAAAGTATCATGGTAGGGTTTAAAGACCCTATATATGAGATCCATAAATATTACCAGTGCATTAATCAAGCCAAAAGACATTACCATAAATTTAAAATGTCCATACATACTCCAAAAAGTCATCTTGGGAATATCATACTCTCTCACCCTCACTTGGTGGTATCCGGACCGAAATCCAATCTTAGAAAAGTGACTAGCCCCTTGAAGTTGATTAAATAGGTCATTTATCCTTGGTAGAGATTGTTCTTTATGGTGAATTTATTGATTTGTTGGTAATCGATGCACATTCTAAGAGAACCATCATTTTTCTTTACAAACAACACCGTTACACCCAAAGGTGACTTGCTAGGCATTATGAAACCCGTCTCCAACAAATGCTTCAATTGATCCTTCAACTCCACCGGGACCATACAGTAAGGAGAATGGAAATAGGTTGTGTTTCGGGGAGGAGGTCCATACCAAAGACTATTTCCCTTTCGAGAGGAACACCAGAAAGCTCATCGGGAAAGACATCAAGAAGCTCATTGACCACCGGAACCGACTCAATAGGAAGGACTTTAGAGTCAACTTCCCTAACCTTTACAAGATGGTAAATGCAACCCTTAGAAATCAATTTTTGGGCTTTAAGACAAGAAATGAATCTACCCTTGACCACCACATTATGACTTTCCCACTGAAGTACAGGCTCATTAGGGAGTTGGAATCACACTTTATGTGTCCTACAATCAATAGATCTATGATATGCATGTAACCAATTCATCCAAGAATAATATTAAAACCCACCATGTCAAGTTTAGAAAAATCAGAAAGCAAGACTTTATGAAATATGGACACAGGACAATCTCTATAGACTTTTTTAGCAGTAATGGACTCACCAACAGGGGTAGACACTTCATAAGGTTCACTCAACAACTTGGGACACACATGAAGCTTATTGGAATCAAAAGGAGTAATGAAAGAAAGAGAGTGGCACTCGAATCAATTAAAGCATACACATCATAATCAAAAACCTTTAATATACTAGTAATAATATCAGGCACCTCATCCACTCCTTGCATCCCTTGGAGAGCATAGAACCTATTTTTCCTTGGAGCAACCCCTTGTTGGCCTCTTTTTGCCCTTTGACTCACATTAGCACCTTGGCCTTGAGGACAACCATCTCTAACCTTGTGTTGAGCATGAGGGCAATCAACAATCTTGTGACCCACCTCACCATAACAGAAGCAAGCATTAGAGTTCTTCCAACATGGACCACCATGGTTTCTCCTACACTATTGGCACCTAGAAATAGTCATCCCACCATTGCCACCTTGTAACCTTGGGTTAGGCACCCCATCATTAGCAAATCTCTTGTTTGAAGCACTAGAGGACCCTTTGCCTTTGAACCTGTCAACTTATTTAAAACGGTCACCCTTAGCACCTTGGAAACCACCCTCAAACCAAGCCCTTTTGGACTCCCTGCTTCTTCTTTATTTATGTTTCTCCCCCTCAATTTGTTCGGTATATGTCATGAGCGAAGACAAATCCATATCACTTACCAGCATTATGGTATGGCACTTTTGATTCACCAAGTCAGACACCCCTGACACAAACTTATTCATCCTTAATCTAGGGTTGGCAACCAAATGAGGAGCATAATTTGAGAGCTTGTTGAATTTAAGGGCATACTCCCTCACACTCATGGATCCTTGCTTAAGATTCATGAACTCCATCATCTTGGCCTCTCTCAACTCAATAAAATTGGTTGAAGAAGGAGGGCTTGAACTTCTCCCAAGGAATAGTATCATCATCTCTCCTCGCCAATTTCCATTGAGCAAACCAAATTTGGGCCATACCCTTGACTTGGTAGGCCACTAATTTCGCCTTCTTCTCCGAATTTACCCCCATGATATATAGTACCTTACACACTTCCTCGATAAACTCTTGGGGAACTTCCTCCTACACCTATGAAACTCCGGAGGGCTCATCCTTTTGAAATCCCTCACCCTTGAGGCCGGAGTAGGAGCATGAGGAGCTTGGGTCTCTTGGTTCAATTGGTTGGTCATAACATGGGTCAACATAGTGATGGAATTCCGAAAGTCATCTTAGGCCACCCCTCCATTTTGATGAGCTTGAGGAGCGGAAGGGGCCGGTTGCTCCTCGGGAGTACGAGCTCTCCTTAATCTTTCCCTTGGTAGCGATATGACCTAGAAGAGGAAAATAGAATTCGTTAGGGGGAAAAAGCCTTATCTTTACATCTAAAGCACGACGTCGATCATGAAGAATTAAAACATTTCCTAAAACACCTCATAGCCTTCTATTCATAGTTACGGCGCACTACACAACCATGAATACGACTCTAATCAACATGGTGTGTTGGATTTCCGAGGACTATTAACAACCTAGTGCTCCGATACCAAGCTTCTCACAATCCAAGCCTAGGACCTAGACGTGACATGGTGAATGGGAAGTTCGAAGACAACCTAAACAAGCCTCTTAGCATATCAAGTAAACATCCTTGGTTGCGGAAGCAAAAGAAGACAACAACAAGAGTTAATTATTCAAAAGGGAAGTAGGACTAAGGGAAGTACTTCAAAGTCATAAAACATAGGAAGAGTTGATCTCATAAGCATATACAAACATAGTATCTAACAACACCTCTACTTTGGAACTGAGCGGGAGCCAAGACACTTACTGGGCTCACCCTTATGATAATAAGTATCCGACATAAGGAACAAGTCACAACATAGCATGAATGAAATAGATATTGTCCTAGGAGTTGAGGACTTACCAAAAAGCTTTCTTCAAGAACTAAACTAGTTATGTGGAGGAGGATGATCGATAGGAGCACTGGTCCATACATGCTAATATCGTGTAGGCATAAAGTATGCATTAGTATTTGGAATATACTGAGTATGCGGGGTCCAATGCAACAAAGACATAAGCCATAATATTCAAAATGCATACATATAGGCAATGGATGTAATCTCAATATGACATGTATGATCTATGGTTGTAATAAAATATGCATGCAAAACATTTAACTTCCACAGTGTATCATATATATGTGGGAGGAGACCTTAACCGATATATACCAAGAGAGCTACTACATGAAATCCGAGGCATGACACCCCTCGGTAAGGTGTACAAGACATAACACCCCCTCGATAAGGTGTGGTCTACTTGCCAACATAAACCAAACATGATAACATGAACAAGATGGATCTATTAGTAAATCCCTTTTAGGGAAAAATAATATAATCCTATGGGAGCATATATATTAGAGGCTAAAGGCTTTATATAAGAACCCCTTGCTTCAAGCTCCCACCCTAAGCCTCAATCAATCCTAAGTCTAATCCCATAGGATAACTAAAATAATCATATCTTTAGTCATAACATGAACAACTTGTAAGAGACATGATAACATGACATGAGTATCTCATTCACAAGCTTGAACTCTACTAGTAAGCTTACTTGAACTTGAACATGAGGGTAAAATAGTAATCATGCTTGATCCCTCAACTTGACATGAATAGCTCACAAGAGGATAAAATCTTGAAATAGGGCTCAACTTGTCACTTGTAACATCATGGAAACTTTTCATAAATTAAATACAAGATTGGGTGCCCATAATTATCTTGAAACACTTTACTTGTAAAATCATGCCATAGATTATCAATGGCTTAAGAATTCTTGTCATGTAATTTTGTCAAACACCTGGTGGGTACATGGTCACTTTCTCAAAATCATGCAATTTTGTAGAGTAATGACACAAGAGAGTAAAATCTACAATTTTAGAATCATGCAATCCAACCCACCAATCATAGTAGGAAAAACCCTTAGTTTGGGTATCTTAAAATTTATCTAAAAAGTTCATAATAGTTCATAGTTTCATAGCTCAAATCATGTATAGTTTCAATAGACATAAGTCAACTCATTGAATGAGATTAAAATTGATATTCACGTATAATCAATAAACACTTGATAAAATCCAACATAATTTACATTCATAATTCATAATAAGAGGTATCCATAAGTAATACAACTTCAAATCATGCAAATTTTGCATAAAATGAGAAAGTTGGGCTCCATGGGTGAAATAACCCATGGATGAAGACCCATATACCTTAAGCTTGGAATTTCTTGGAGTTAACTTGAAGGAGACTTGAAGCTTGGGTTGGGTCCTTGAAATCCAAGGTTGTTCTTGAGATCCTTGAATTTGAATGGAGGTTTTGATAATGTTTTGAAGAGGTTTAGAGAAGGTTTTGTGAGTTCTAGAGTTGAAGAATGGCTAAGTGTGGAGGATTTCACATTTAATTGGGCATTGGGTTATTAGTCTAATTCCCTTGGAAAATATGTGAAAAGCAGGTAAAAATTTACACTGGTCTGTGTCCAATTCACGACACGGACCAAACGTGAAGGAAAAAGTTGTGCTAGTCCGGCCTTAGGCCCCATCGCACTAGGGGCGCTGATGCATACTAGAAATTGATTAATTAGCGAAAATTGTTTTTTCTATGGGTCTTCTAAAATTTGAGTTTTATCCATTTCCCACTCAATTGTGCTCCCTGATCAAGAATATGAAGTCGAATTTTTGAAATCACACACGATTTTTGAGATATTAGGAAAATATGATTATGGGGCATTCTAAAGCACATGAGGGGTGTTTCAAATCTTCTGAGTAGTTGGTGGAGAAATCATTATATGTTATTTGCTAGAAGTGGTTGCAGGAGTTAGCCAGCGCTTCTCATGATTAACAATCAGGTTCTCCTTCAAAATAGGATACAGGACCCTTTCCTTTTGTTCCCTTTTCTGAAGGTTAGAGTAGTTCTCCTTACTCCTAGACATGCCTCCAAGAACTTCATCAAAATAACCAGGGGCATGGGGTTAAGAAGTATAATCATAAGATAAGGGATAGGGAATTTCCTAATCACCAAGATGTCCATGATTTGCATGGAGAGTTCTTGAGTCAACACCTGATCCTCTAGTAGTTGTGCTCTTATGTGTTTTAGAGGCAACTTTCTTAGTAGTGTTCTCTTTTTCTTGGATCTCCTCAAAAGTCTGCAGTTGAGTAGATCCAACAGTGTAAGATCAAATAAATTGTTATGGGTAAGTTAATACCTTTCTGCATTGCCTCAGTTTGAAGGACTGCATTGTCCTTCTTAGTTGATTTAGTTTCATGTTCTTCCATGCTCTCTCTTCTATGTTTTCCACTGAGATTCTTGATGATCCTTCTCCTTTTCCTTATTGTTTTGATGTTGAGGATGGTTGTGATGTCTTATTTCCCATCTGCTTTCTTGTTCCTTGTGTATTAGGGAGATCTTGTTTATCCTTGTCCACATTTTCCTATTTCTTTTTTTCGTGTTCCATATCCTTTCTTTGCTGATGATCTTTATCTCTTCTTTTGATGGTGCAAACCTGAATCATGTGCCCCTCGTAACGTGCTAAAATAGATTCCTAAATAACATGCTAACAAGAAAAAGAATATGAAAAATAAAATGTAATAAGCTTAAAAGTGTGAGTAAGGCATCCAGAAATGATTGAAATAATAGAAGGAAAGTGTGAGTGGAAAATAATAGTGTTGGTAGGGAAAAGTGTAGAATAACACAGTGTAAGGAGGGCCATTAGTCACTACATTCCTAAAATATCATACCAAAGCCCCATAAGCCTACATTACATGCAAAGAAAGTCCTATAGATATCCTAGTCTAAGTAGTCGATGGTTATAGTTGTGAGTATAGGGGTAAGCATATGGTATTGAGCATAGTGTTTGAATATCTCTTGTGAGTGTGAGTGGTCTTGTTAGTCCCAAGCATTAAACTTGAAAACACTATCATGAGCGGGATATGATACTTCTTTTTGTGAGGGCACTTGAGTTAAACTGTTGATCCTAGGCTATTTCAGTGATTGTTTCATATTTGTGGTTACCTTACTTGTCATAGTTGAACTGTCATATATGTTGATATACATTGGTTTGTTTGATGACTATCTATTGATTAGTTTAGTTTGGGTATTGGTGATTGGTTCAGAGTTAATATATTCCCTTAGATTAAGGTCGGTGTGTTGCTATACTTCTTTTGTAAATTGAGTGTGTCACTTGAGGACAAGCAACAATTTTAAGTTGAGGGTGTTGATGTGCGTCAAAGTACAACATTTTGATGCTTAAACTTGGAATTTTGTGTGTTTTCAGAGCGATGATGTGGGTCTGATGTATTTTTATGTTTAATTTTTCAGGATTACAGGATTTGGCATGATTATGGGAAAAGTTCTATAAAATTGTTGTTTTTGAAGAATTACAAGAAACTCTATGGGCGGTGGTTACTTCCATAAGCCATAGAGAGGTTTCGTGAATGAGATCCAACGAAGGGCTAAGTTTCAGATGTTGGATCCACAAACTGTCTGATGAATCGTGGAATCCTTCATGAGTTGTGGATTGCTTTTGTGCGTATAGAATTGGTGTTTGAAGAGTTTCTGAAAAGCTGTCACAAGAAACCATCTAGGTGGCATAAGCCTGAAGATGGTCTGCAAGAAGGTCTCATAGAAGTAAAGTCCATTTTTAGCACATGCAGAGTACGAAGCCTGCATATGGGTCATGGATCTTTATACAGCCCGTAACCCAGTCCATAGAAGTTGCTGAATGGAGTGTTTCTATTATGTTTTGTTTTGTATATCACTTACTATAAATAGATTTGTTAGGTCTTTTTGACAGAGAGGTGTAGGAGAGAATAGAGAAATACTTTTCAGACTCTATATTTTGTGATTTTTACATTGAAAACATTACATTGTGAATTCTTATGGAGAACTTTGGATTACTTGTTCTTAATTTCATCACTGTAAGAGTTCAATTATGCTTTTCAATAATATGATTCTTTCATGTACTATGATTATGCATAGCTAAATCCATAACTAGGGTTGTGGGAACTATGAAGAACTAACAAGGTAAAACTGGATAATCCATAATTCTTGGAAAGTGTACATGCATGTATTAATTATTTCTCTTCGTTATGAATGATTTTTAATGGTGGCTAAAGTTAGAACCTACCTAATTCTTACTAACTTGATTAAAGTAGTAATGAATAGGAAAAAGGATTAACTAATAAGATTCTATGTGATCCCTCTCGTCTAATCAACCAAACCAGATCAAGGGGAGGTTGCACTGGAACAAAAGGTAAGGGTTAGTAATGTCACACTATGGGATGGATCAAACCATGTAGTGAACTTTAGCTCTTGCCTAGATCAAAGGGTTTGGTAAACTTAACTTACCATTCTGTAAGCTACACACTAGAAAAGATCACGATTATCTGGTGATACTATGTTACGAATTCATAGGGAACACTATACCTTCCTTACATCTCTCACTGATTTCACAACACTTCCTTCTAGTTTAGTTTATTTCCTACAGTTACAAACCCCCCCCCTTTCAGGAGATAAGTACGTTAATTCACTCAACTTGCTTGTAATTACTACAGGTCTAGACCATTTCCCTATAGGTTCGACCTTAACTTTGGTTAGGTTATATATTTTGACAACGACCGCTTATACTGTTAAAAAGGAGGTGTAGTTTCGGCGCCATCAGTTTTTTGTTATTTTTGGACATACTGGCTATCAGACCACATAGTATTACTTTTCTTTGTGTTATTGTTGGAGAATTTGAGTTAATACAATTTGTACTTAGTTTCAGATCTTGATATTGCTATTTACGTGGAGATTGTTTATTTACATTCTTCAATTCTTCGTTTTAAGTATTTAATTATATAGACATCAAACATGATTTCTTTATCTACAACGAACAAGTGTAGCTAACTCCACACCTAGGGTTATGGGAACCATTAGGAACTAACATAGTTAAACCAAATATTTTGTAATCCTTGGAAAGTGTGCATGCATGTATTATTTATCTCTTCATATTGAATGCTTTTTAACAATGACCAATGTTAAAACTCGCCATATTCTCACTTGCCGGGCCAAGGGGGTAATGAATAGGATAAGGGATAAATAACAAGATTCAATATGACTACTCGTCTAATTAACCTGAATGGCCCAAGGTATGATTTTACTGGGACAAGGTAAGGGTTAGTAATACAAAACCCGTAGACGGCTGAAATGCCCAAAAATGTGCTTCAAAAATGCCCTTAATCATAGTTTATATATATCTCAAAATTAGTGCATGATATCAAAAATTCGACTTCATATTCTTGATCAGTGGGGATATTTAGTGGGAAATGGGTATAACCCGAATTTTAGAAACCCCATAGAGAAAATTAATTTTTTTTCAAAAATAGTAGATGTGCACGATGACACCGCGACTCGGACCCATCGGACCCATCGCGGAGTAGTGTTAGTTTTTCCTTATTTTTTTGTTTCGGCCTAAGGGCATTGGGTCATGGCCCCATACCCATTTACACATGAAATATCCTATACTTAGCCATTTTTCAACTTTATATCACTCAAAAACCCTATCTAAAACCTTTCCAACACTTTATCAGAATTCCCATCCCAAATCCAAGGATTTCAAGCTCTCATTGAATCTCGAGAACTCAATCCAAGCTTCAAGCCTCCTTTCATGTTTACATCAAGAAAATTCATGTTTGAGGTATGTGGGTTTCATCCATTGGGTCCTTTTACCCAGGGAGACCAATCTTTCTTTTTATGAAAATTGCATGTTTATAAGTTGTTTTATTTATGAGTATCCATTATTATTAAATACAATCATAAATTATATTATGGTTATATGAAATGTTGATCGATTATTGATTATGCATGTCTATCTATGTCAGGCTTATACTATGAATTGGATTTGTCTATTGATTATGCATGTTTTGAGCAATGAAACTATAATCTATTATGAGATTTGATGATGGATTTACCGGTATCTTACAGGAGGGTTTTACTATATGTTGGTGGGTTGATTTACATTGAGTTTTTGCATATTATTTTACTCTTGAATTGCATGATTTTAAACAAGCATTACGGACCCGCCAAGTGTTTGATAAAATGTCTTGACAAGGATTCTTATGTAGAGGCATCATTAGATATATTGTGTACTCTCTTCATTTTATGCTAAGTGTTGTACGAGATTCTTGATCATGGCTACTTACGGATTATGTTGTTATAAAATGATCTTATTTTATGTTGTGGAAATATTCTAAGTCCCGAATTGCCCTCATAGCGTGAGTCATACTTACCCGCCCCTTAGTCATTATGTGTTATATGCTCTGTCAGTTCATGCTAATCCCTTTTCCTAAGATGTCCCCATAGCATGAGTCCTACTTTCCCGTCCCTTAGAATTATGTGTCATTTTTTTAAAATGCGCTTCCAAACCGATGATGGGGATTTTTGTACTTGGAGTCTTGTTTGGGGATCCTTGGGTTCCCATTCGTCGTATCACTTCTAGACCTAGGTCCGGGTCATGACAGAGATAGTATCAGAGCCCTAGGTTAGTAAATGATCCTCGAAGTCCAATATGCACCATCAAGTAGAGTTCTACTAATGGGCATGAAGTGCACCATGCCTATGAGTTGGGGACTACAACGATGTTCTAGGAGTTGTCTCACTTCTTCATGTCTTATGTCGTGCTATGAATAGTTGATTTAGTTCTTGACCTTGATGGTATCCTTGCGCTGTTTCAGAAGATGCATCGTAGTAGACCTGCCAGACCAGCCCTGGCTAATGAGGGTCCAGCATCTCAAGGGCCTAGGGATGAGCCTATCCCTAATGGTGAATCATGTATGACCTTTCCCATGCAGGCCAGAGTGGTGACTACTCAGACTAGGTAGGCCAATCTTCCTCGGGACCCCACTCCGGCTTCTAGAGTGAGGCATTTCACCCGGATGAACCCTCTAAAGTTCTTTGGGTCAGCTGATGAGGATGCTCACGAGTTCATTAATGACCTCACCAAGGTGTTGAATGTTATGGTTTTCACTTCTGATGAAAGAGTCGAGCTGGCTCCGTATCAGTTAAAGGATATGTCCTAGGTATGGTATACACAGTGGTCTATGGAGAGAGTTTGCGGGGATGCCTTTAAATCAGATGAATTCAAGCTTGCTTTTCTGGATCATCTCTTCCCACTTGAGCTTATGGAGGCCAAGATGATTGATTTATCAACCTTAAGCAGGGTAATATGAGTGTGAGGGACTATGCCCTCAAGTTTACCAAGCCCTCTAAGTATGCTCCGGTACTAGTGGTTGACTGTCGTGCAAGGATGCACAAGTTCATTTCTGGTATCTCTGACTCACTGTTGAAGGAGTGTCATGCAATGATGCTCATTTAGGACATGGATATATCTAGCATTATGGTGTATGTCGAATAGATTGAAGGGGAAAAACTCAAGGTAAGGCGAGTTCATGATGCTAAGAGAGCTCGGTTCGGCGGTGGGTTCTCACGTCCTAGAGGTGATGGTTTCGGTTGCTTCCAACAATGCCAAGGTTTGGGTGCTCGGGTTATTGATGCTACAGTGGCTCCTCTTACGACACCGATTAGTGGTGGACCACGTTATCTCATTTGTTAAAAGTATGGGAAGCACCATTCGAGTGACTATTGGAGAATTTTTGATGCTTTCTTTGGGTGCAGCTATAAGAATCACAAAATTGCTGATTGTCCTAAGAATCCTCAAAAGTGTCAAGGCCAGGTGACTCAAGGTGGACAAGGCCATTATAGAGCTCCTCAAGTTGGGGTTCAAAGGAACAACAGGTTTTACGCTCTCCATGCCTATCAGGAAGTTGAAAAGGCCCCAGATGTTGTTACTAGTACGTTAAAAGTCTTTGATTTTGATGCTTGTACCTTGCTTTACATGGGTGAAAATTTGTCTTTTGTGACTCCTTTGTTGGCTGTTAAGTTTGGTTTGACTCCGAAAATTTGGAGGGATCCTTTCTCAGTTTACACTCATGTAGGTAAATTTGTTGTGGCACATAGAGTCTATCATGGTTGTCCTATTTCTGTGTTGCATAAGATTTTTCCGTGTGATCATGAGGAACTTCAAATGTATGATTTTGATGTAATTCTGGGAATGGATTGGTTACATGCATCAATGCCTCTATTGATTGTAGGACTCGAAGGTCAAGTTCCAACCTCCGGGTGGGCTCGTTCTTGAACAAAAGGGTAGTGAGTCCGCTATTAAGTGTTGATTTATTTCCTACCTCAAGGCTGGGAAGATGATCTTAAAGGAGTGTATGTATTAGATTGTGAGGGTTAAGGATGTGGAGTCCGAATTACCTACTGTTGAGTCGGTTCTGGTGTTGAATGAGTTCCCAGATATGTTCCCCGAAGACTTGCCCCGTATTCCTCCTAAAAGGGAAGTAGACTTCGGCATAGATCTTCTACTAGATACTCAACCTATCTCTATTCCTCACTATCATATGGCACCGACTGAGTTGAAAGAGTTGAAGGATAGTTGAAAGATTTGTTGATAAGGGTTTTATCATGCCAAGTATATCTCTATGGGGCACTCTGATGTTATTTATAATGAAGAAAGATGGATCTCTTTGTATGTGTATCAGTTATAGGAAATTGAATAAGGTGACCATTAAAAATAAGTATCTGTTGCCTAGCATCGATGACTTGTTTGATCAACTTCAACGGGCTACTCACTTTTCGAAGATTGATCTCCGTTCCAGGTATCATCAGTTGAAGGTCAAAGAGTGTGATATTCCTAAGATGGCCTTTTGAACAAGGTATGGAATTTCGAGTTTGTGGTGATGTCGTTTAGCCTAACTAATGCTTCGGCCGTGTTTATGGATCTCATGAATCGGGTGTTCAAGTCATTCTTTGATAGCTTTGTGGTTTTCCTCATTGACAATATCCTCATTTATTCCCAGAGTGAGTGGGAACATATGGATCATTTGAGGTTGGTTTTGCAAACCTTGAGAGAGAAGAAGTTGTATGCCAAATTTAGCAAGTGTGATTTTTGGTTGGACAAAGTTGCTTTTCTGGGTCATGTGGTGCTCGGTGATGGTATAAAGGTTGATCCGAAGAAGACTGAGGAGGTGAAGTATTGGCCTAGACTGTTGACTCTATCAAGTAATTTAAGCTTTCTTGGGCTAACGAGTTATTATAGAAGGTTCATTGAGGGGTTCTCATCTATTGCATCTCTATTGACTAAGTTGACTAAAAAAAAGGCTAAATTTGTTTGGTCAGATGAGTGTGAGAGGATTTTCCAAGCTTTGAAGTATCGACTTATATTGGCTCTAGTTTTGACCCTACGAAATGGTTTCGATGGATTTGAAGTATATTGTGATGTGTCTCGGATAGGGTTAGGTTGTGTACTTATGCAACAAGGTAAGGTAATAGCTTATGCATCCAGGAATTGAAGGTGCATGCGTGTAATGCCCCAACTCATGACCTTGAGTTAGTGGCGGTGGTATTCTCTTTGAAAGTTTGGAGACACTATTTGTACGGGGTGCATATTGATGTTTTCACCGATCACAAGAGCTTGCAATATGTGTTCACTCAAAGAGACCTTAACTTGAGACAAAGGAGATGGTTAGAACTCCTAAAGGACTACAACATGAGTGTTTTATATCACCCCAGCAAGGCAAATGTGGTAGTCAATGCTCTTAGTAGGCTTTCTATAGGAAGTATGGCTCTTGTGGAGCAGAAGAAGAAGGAGCTGGCCAGGGATGTTCACTATTTGGCTAGATTGGGTATTAGGTTGGACGATTCCAATGATGGTGGTATACATGTTCGAAATGGGGTCGCATCCTCGGTGGTTGTTGAAGCTAACCAAAACCTAGATCTATACTAGGTTGAATTGAAGAAATTGTTTGCCCAAAAGAATATTGAGGTTTTCTTCCTAGGGGGAGATGGTATACTTCGGTATCAAGATCGGCTATGTGATCTGGATATGGATGATCTTAGGAGGGTGATCATGAGTGAAGCCCATAATTTTCCTTATTCTATTCACCCGGGATCTACTAAGATGTATCGGGATTTGAAGGAGGTGTATTGGTGGCACGGTATGAAGAAGGACATAGCCAAGTTTGTA
>JAPFFP010071747.1:0-24119 GCA_026153255.1 Solanum medicagineum
GGATCAAAAATAGGGGAAGTTATGGACTCGAGGTTACTTAGACTTCACCTTAATCCATAACTTCCCACACTCCACCAAAAATAGGATATTTTGTCCTCAAAGTAAACAAGGATAAAAAAAACACGATAACATAGAATATATATATATATATATATATATATATATATATATGTATATAGATATATATATATATGTTAAAAGTCAAAAACTAACATCCACAATATAAGTAAAACCAACATCCAATCATAAAAATATTTAAACATATCTAAAAACCAACATAACAAAAAGATTTTCTAACAATAAACAGAGTATCCAAAATGATAAAATATAAACTAGGGTCAAAAGAAGTCAAACATCATGGTGCTTCAAGCACCGGTCTCTAGCTGGTCTGTGGATTCTTGGGCGCTATCTCCTCCACAACAGTACCTGAGATACCCTCTCCATGTGGGGTGTACTGTGTCCTATCTCTTTGAATAGTTGCCAACAATAGCGACTCCTGCAACACCTCCTTAGGTATGGGCTCCACCTCTGATATCGGCCTCTTCTAAGCCAGCTCTAGATATTCCTCATGCTCAAGGGGCCTCTTTCCACGGACGTCCAGACAGTCGGCTAGCCACTTGAATGCCTCATCATCTTCCGGTGTCACCTCCGAAACTACAACAAGAGATGCCAACATCTGCAATAACTCAGCCTTAAACTCGGCCAACTCCTCAGTTACCGTACTCGTGTCAGCAGGTTTGGTGCCCTAAAGTCTCTGCTGGACTGTCGACTCAAAAGCATCTACTTGGGTATCCAATCGCTCTAACTTTCTCATCTACCAGATCGCGGGCCAATGCCTTCATCCTCTCTTCTGAGTCCCGTATGGTTTGGTCAACCCAAGGTTTGACCCGAGCAGATAGAGCCTGAAGTCTAGACTACGCCATAGCGGCCCTACGTAATAATGCCTGAAAAGCAATAGTAGAAGTAATAGAATCAACCTGTAATGTAGCTGCTGTAAGTGTTGAAGTACTAGAGGATGGTGTGTACTCAATCTCCACAGTTGGCGTAGGATCTATAGCAACTGAAGTACTACCGGTAGCAGCTGGAGGTGCACTTTAAGACGGAGGCTCTGCTGGGAATAGCTCTGAAATAGGAGGGGGAACAACTCTCTGTAGGGTGACAGGGTTCTCGTCGGCCTTGATCAAAATGGGATCCATTATGTGCAACGCCTCTACCTGAGGGTCCAAGTGGAGAAACACTGATACCCCAGCCGCCTTGCACAACTTGTGTATCAAAATGGGGATTGCCATGGCCTGCTGAGTGTGGACTGCTGACACATGTATCTATTCTGGCATAACCCAAGCCTAGTCAATTTCTTACCCTGCCAAGATGCTAGACAACAACACAGCTCTTTCCAACATGATCAAATTATCCGTGAAAATGGATCTGATGCACCAGCGAATAATGGACCACCAAAATTTTTCCTAAAATGATAGATGAGCCTTTAGAATATGCTCCGTGTGGTTCATAACCCATGTTGGCTCAACACCTTCCTCACAAATTTGACTTGCAATCCACCTAAGGAGTTCAGCCCGGCATCTTTCTAATTCACTGGCTTTCTCATCTCTACAATCCTATGATCTTACTCTGTAATATAATGTAGCACTTTATAGTTTGGCCCATATTGTACTCATTGAATGGTTTCCTTTGAGATATTAACAACCTCCCCTCTGACTAGGACTTCACTCAATTGCGGCTGCTCAATGGGCTTTTTGGGCCTTGGAAGATCTTTGCGAACAGTAGCATAGTAGGTGGCATAAAAATCCCTAACTACGTATGGGGCATACTTCCCTAGTTTCTGTGATAGCCAACCTAGTCCATGCCGCTCAATTTAAGCCTCTAACCCTGGCACACTGCTTAGACCTAGATCTTTCAGCCTAGCTTCCTCGTGGAATCTTCTCAATAGCCTCCCTTGACTTTTCAGCTCCAGTCCCTTTTTATAGATCTCTTTCATCTCTGGGACACACTTTCTCGTGTTTTATGGGTCTGTGGAGGTCACAGTGTTAACATATTCGGCTGGTTATGGGGGAGCAGTATCCTCATGCTGAGCTTGAGATAACTTAAGGGAATCGGACTCAGAAAGTGAGGCGTCATCATCTGACCTTTCCTCGTCATCCTCCTCTTCAGACTAGGAGGAGCCATCTACTTCCATTGGAACCAGTGTTTGTGATCTGGTCAAGGGTACGTTGGCTTCAGGTCAGGCTGCATATTCATCTCCTCAACGAATTGATCTTCATCTGATGTTTCATCCCTTAGTTGGTGTCGTGGAGGTGGGGCAACAACTCTCGTCCTCTTAGAGGCATTGTCTCTACAAAATCATCACAAACCAAAGCATGAGTCCCATGATGTCTTGTACCAATAAGATAACATATAAAGCAGTCAAATAGAAAACAATAAAATTTCTTTAGTAAAATACTTGAACCAGGTGCGGGGTTGTAGATATGAGGTGGAGGTACAACTCGAAGGGTGACGTACGAGTCGTAAAATATCCTTATAGTACCAAGGTGTCTAAGGGAAAAACATTATGGAGTCAGCTACGAGACGCAGGTACAACTCGTAGGGTGTCCTACGAGTTGTATTCCGGGCTCGTACCTCATTTCAGAGACATTTCGAGACTTCAGATCAAGGCCACGGAACCACCACTACAACTCATAACAAGAGTTACAAGTCATAGGTAGGTCTTGTATGGAAAAGGTTAAGGCACTTTAAATGACTGTTGCCTTCTACAAAGGGCCACTATGACTCGTAAGGTGCCCTACGACTCATAATGGATCCTTGCAGTAGAAAACAGAGAGCATCTTAGGTTCCTCTACACTTCCTACAAAGACTAACAACTAACCAGAAAGCATCAGGGGTCACAAAAACAAAAGCAAAAACATAAGCGACACTGCAACAAACCTAAACACTCTTCCTTACCAATTATCTCAAAATAAAACATGAATCCTTAGCTATCTACTCAGAACTCTCTAACATTGGAGACAAGAAAGCTCATTCAAGAGATATATCAAATGTATGCATGTGTAACTTTCCTTAATAGAATTATAACATCCCACAACCTAACAAATTTAATCCCATAGGATTTTTAAAAGATAATAACCCATAAAATGAAAGAAAAAAGCACATAGACATAACAACTGATCTCAAAGTCTCCTAACAAGGAAAGAAGTCAAGAATCAACTCTTTACATGTATATAGACATTTATACATCACATTCTTCCTTCTACCACAATCATTTTCACATGGTGTTACTGATAATGATCATAAAACATTCATTCAAGCACCCATAACACAAGGCTATTTCAGAAATTTACCAAACTTAACTACGAGCACTTACCAAATGAATGGATGAAGAGAAGAAGAAAAAGAAGATCGAGTTCTTGGTGTCAAATTCACTTGATAGGGAATGTTAGTAGAGGGATAATTTATTGAAATGAGTTTAGAGAGAGTTATAAGGTGAAAAGAACCATTTCACGCAGGGACATGAAGAGCCAAAAGACGTTAGTCTTTTAATATTCAAAACGGATCACCTTTTAAAATTCTGCAAATTGGGTCTATAAGACTCCGAGTACGAGTCATAGGGAGTCATACGACTCGTAGGTCTTGATCTTGTAGCAAACGAACTCTTGGGAAAATTTTTGATTTCATACCTGGGTACTACGAACTCCACTTACGACTTGTCGAGGACCTTACAAATTGTAATGTTGGCTCGTACTGCATGTGCCCACTTCTGATACTTACTGTTTCCCTCTATGAACTTTAATACGAGTTTTATTGGTTACTACGACTCGTAAACCTGCTCGTATAGGCCGTTTCAAGCATTTGCCTTTCCACTCTTTAGTTCTTGCTTTGTTTCTGTACCCAAGTACTCAAGATACACCAAAATGCAAGTTGGCGCAACTGGTTCAAAGTCTAAACAGTCTTAACAACATATTAACTACCTCTATACTAGCTAAACAAATGAAAAGGTCTTAAGATAAATCTAAACATAAAAGATTCTTGGGTTGCCTCCCAAGAAGCGCCTTATTTAATTTTATGGCTCGACTATGCCATCATGGATAATCAGACTTCTCCATGAGCCCCATTATTGTTCCTTCTACTCTTCCTTTGTTCATGTTGCACTGCATCTAGTTACTCGGCAAGCTGCTCCATGCTATCACCAAGACTTTGCATTGATATAGTTTGTTGTTCCACCTTGTAGTTACATTTGAGGACATCAAACTTTATTTCCCTAACGATGTCATCTTACTTATTCACCTTGATCAGGACTTGTTCAAGCATATGCTCAATCCTTGTTAGTTTATTAGTGATGCAATGCTGGTATGGTAACCTCGGCCAATGTTCCATATTTTTGCTTTTGGGTTTACTTGAGGCTCCTTTAGATGCACTAGTGGATGGTCTGACTTGTCCTTGAAAGGGTTGGTAGACTTGGGCAACTGCAGATAGCTTGTTCATGTGCTCGGTGATCTCATTAAACGGTCTTATTATGAAATCCCAATAGTCCCCTCCAAATAATGCGTCAGCCTGCCCTTGTTGCTCGGAGGTTAGTGCTCGGTAGAAACTAGCCGCCAATTCATCATCAGTCAAACCATGGTTTTGATTCGTTGCCAAGCATTGCTTGTATCTTTCTCAAGCTACTGCTAAAGGTTCTCTTTGCACCCTTTTGAAATTGCTGATGTTGTTCTGGAGCTTTTGCTTGTTTGACTCCTTATAAAAGTTCATGATGAAGACTCTCTGTACCTCCCCCCATTTAGAACAAACATTAGGTGGGGAATTGACCACCATTCCGCGGCTTCACTCCGAATAGTCATAGGGAAAGCCTGAAGAGCTATGACCTCCCAAGCAGGATGTCTTGTCCCAAGAACCCCCCATAGCGTTTGAGTAAAATTCTGTAGGTGAATTTGGGGGTCTTCGAACTCTTACCCATAAAAGAGCGCTTGCCTCTGCAAGGTTTCCAATAAGTCATTTGCAATGTAGAGCTTT
Organism: Solanum medicagineum; assembly: GCA_026153255.1. NCBI lineage: Eukaryota > Viridiplantae > Streptophyta > Magnoliopsida > Solanales > Solanaceae > Solanum > Solanum medicagineum. Next base: position 5,020 of record JAPFFP010071747.1, read on the forward strand.
TGTTCAATCATCGTGCTGTCCAACCTGCACTTAAAATCAACCAACAAAAACAAAAATAAAAGTAAAATACAAGAGATTCTAGAAATCAACACTAGAACTAACTAATATTGAATTCAAGTCAAAACCTAGCCGTATTCCCAAGCAACGGCGCCATAATTTTTGATGATGTTCACACTCCAATAAGAAAGCGGCCATTGTCAGCCATTAACCTAATCATAAGTTAGGGTCGAATCCACAGCAAATACGGGGCTTGACTACAAAAATCCGCTACTAATCCTTTCAAGCATAAATAACTAAAATCTCTAAATAGGGGGGGGGGGGTTGTGATTCAAAAACAAAGTAAAATTAACACTAAACTATGATGCAAGGAAACACTCAATTTTAGGGACAACTTGGGAAATGTGTTCACCATGGTTCATTGACTCGATTACCCTTTGTAACATAACTACAACTGGAAATTCGCATGCAGGACGGTAAGTTAGGTTCTTCCAACCCTCTTTTGAAGGTTAAGGTTGAATATCACCATGGCGCTTGGTCAGCCACCATGGCGTCCCAACCAGCCATTAACAATTGTCCCAGTCAACCTCCCCTTGGTCAAGCTTGGTTGATTAGGTGAGAACATATCAATCGAATCCTGTCATCGACTTCCCTTTTCCAATTTATCACTACTTTGGTCGGGATAGTGCTAATAGGTAGGGTTTGGTGTTGGCCACCACCAAACAACAATCATAATGAAGGGAAATAGACAATACATGCAAACCCCAATCGTAGAAATGCAATAAACCTATGTTATTTCAAATCAACTACCCATGATTCCCACAACCCCAAGTTGTGGGTGCTTAGCTACTCATGACTAAGGCAAAACAAGCAAAAATGCAAATACAAGACATAAATGAAAGTTTTACCAAAAATACTGAAGAGTGTAGGCAACACAAGTTGCAAACCCAGAAGCTTGATTGGTCAACAATGATTACAAAGAAAAAATTTCCATCCCCAAAATGGTTTTTCAAAGAGAATGATAAACTAATCTAAAACCCTAAAATATTCTTGATAAAATATACAAAGGCAAGTTCTCTCTTCTAAAATCTGGGATTTTCTGTAAAAACCGAACTAAATGTATTTATAGTGTTTGCAAATAAACCCTAAATATAACATAGAAAAGACAGCTGGCAGCTGGTATGCTTTTTAGGTACAACTTGTAGGGTGACCTACGAGTCATAGTCACGGTCTCGTATCAGGCTCTTGGCATCTTGGAAAAAATTGGTACGATCCATAGGTATTAGTCATTGCTCAAAGGTACGAGTCATTGCTTGAGCTACGACTAGTATGTTCCTCTTGTAGTCTTGGCCTTCAGTTTTCGGTCCAATAGTTTGGCTCTCTGATTCTTGCTACGAGTCCACCTAAATAAGCCTTGTTGAGACTTACGACTCATAGGATAGTCTCGCAGGGGTGATCTCCACTTAGCAAATTTCTGAATTTTGGTCTTTGTTTCTTGCTATTACACATCCTATGACTCGTAGCTTTGGCTACGACTTGTAGGTGAGCTCGTATGTCCTATGATTCAGCAAAATCTGTAACCTTCCTTTAAAAACACATAAAAATCATAAAATGTTGCACTAAGAACTCAGAAAATCCCTTGTTTTGGTCATCAAATGTGCTGTATTTTGACAGCACATCAATGCCCTAAGCATATCTGTAAGGGTTTGAATTGTCCTTTCGGCTTGGCCATCCGTTTGAGGGTGGAAAGTCGTACTAAGATGAACTTTGGTACCGAGATCCTTTTGAAAAGACCTTCAAATATGCGAAGTGAATTGTGCACCACGATCCGATGTGATGGATAAAGGAAACCCATGTAACCTCATTAACTCATGGATGTTCAATCTTGCATACTCTTCAACCCCATATGTAGTCTTAACCAGTAAAAAGTGAGTCAATTTCATCATCCTATGAACCACAACACAAATGGAATCAAAACCTTTCCAAGTGTTGGGCAACCCAACCACGAAATTTATATTAATCACCTCCCACTTCCAAGTGGGAATCTCTATGTCTTAGGTTAGGCCACCCGACCTTTGATGTTCAGCTTTGATTTGTTGACAACTATGGCAATTGAAAACGAATTTGGAAATGTCCCTCTTCATGCCTCCCCACCGATACACATTTCTCAATTCTCTATAAATTTTGGTGGAACCAGGGTGGATAAATTAATAAGACTTATGGGCCTCATCAAGGATCTTCTCCCTCAAACCATCAACACAAGGCACACACAACCTACCTTAGTACCTAAGAGCCCCATCTCCCCCTTAGGAGAAAATTTTTCTACTTTGCCTTCTTTTACCAAGGCCTTCAATTCAAGCAAGGAGGAGTCAAGATCTTGTTTTGCTATCACCTCATCAACCAAGGAAGACTTAGACCCATCAATAACCACAACACCATCATCACCAACCTCTTCCACCCTAACCCCCAATATAGCCAATAATGAACTTCCCTAGCTATTTCCCTATGACCACTATCAACATGAGCTAGGCTACCTATGGACACCCGACTTAAACCATCCGCTACCACATTTGCCTTACCCAGATGATAATGCACGCTCATATCATAGTCTTTAAGAAGTTCTAGCCAGCTTCTTTGTCCCAAGTTGAGATCTTTTTGAGTGAAGACATATTAGAGGCTCTTATGATTAGTGAAGACATCCACATGCACCCCATACAAATAATGACGCCAAATCTTTAATGCAAACACAACGATGACTAACTCTAGATCATGGGTAGGGTAATTCCTTTCAAGTACTTCTAGGGATGACCTTACAATTTTGCATTAGCACACAACACAAACCAACTCTAGATGCATCACAATACACAACAAAACCCAAAAGCCCATCTGGTAGTGACAATATAGGAGTGGACACAAGCGTATGCTTCAATGTTTGAAAGCTTCTCTCACATTCATTGATCTACAAAAACTTAACCTTAATTTGAGTCAATTTGGTCATAGAGGAAGCAATGGAGGAGAACCCATTCACAAATTTTCTATAGTAACCTGTAAGACCCAAGATGATCCTAATATCCGACGGGGTCAATGGTCTAGGCCAATTTCTAGTTACATTGGTTTTCTTAGGATCCACTTTTATACCATCCCCCGACACCACATGACCCAAGAATGCAACCTCTTTCAACCAAAATTCACACTTATCATATTCTCCTCCCTCAATCTTTGTAACAAAACCCTTAAATGACCCATATGCTCCTCTCTACTATGTTAATAGATCAAAATATCATCAATGAAGACCACCGTGAAGGAATCAAGGTAAAGTTTGAAGACCCTATTCATTATATCCATGAAGATGGCCGGTGCATTAGTCAACCCAAACGACATCACAACAAACTCATAATGCCTATATCTAGTCCGGAAAGCCATCATGGGAATGTCACACTCCCTCATCCTTGCTTGATGATACCCGGACCGAAGATCAATATTTGAGAAGAAGCTAGCCCCTTACGATTTGTCACACAAGTCAACAATTCTTGGAGAGGATATCTATTCTTTATAATGACCCTATTGAGTTGCCGGTAGTCAATGCACATTCTAAGTGACCCATCATTCTTCTTTTCAAACAACACTGGTGCACATTCTAAGTGACCCATCACCTTAGCATTTTGCATCAACACACAACCCAAACCTATCCGAGAGGCATCATAATACAAAACAAACCCTTCCAACTCTTTCGGTAGAGATAACATAGGAGCGGACACATCCTTATCCTTCAAGTTTTGGAAAATCTTTTCACACTAATCGGTCGACACAAACATAGCCTTCTGTTGAGTAAAATTAGTCATTGGAGAAGTAATAGAAGAGAACCCATTCACAAACCTCCGATAGTAACCCGCTAAACCCAAGAAGCATATAATGTCTGATGGGGTCAATGGTCTAGGTCAATTTCTAATCACATCCATATTTTTAGGATCCACTTTAATACCATCCCTTGACACCACATGACCTAGAAAGGCAACCTTTTTCAACCAAAATTCACACTTGTTATATTTAGCATACAACTTCTCTACCCTCAATCTTTGTAGCACTACCCTCAAATGAGCCACATGATACTCCTTACTATGATAATAGATCAACTCATCAATGAAAACCACTACAAAAAAATCAAGGTAAGGTTTAAAGACCCTATTCATAAGATTCATGAAGATAGTTGGTTCATTGGTCAACCCAAAAGATATAACCACAAATTAATAATACCCATACCTAGTCCGGAAGGCCGTCTTGGGAATGTCACACTCCCTCACCTTCACTTGATGATACCTGGACCGAAGATCAATCCTAGAGAAGTGACTAGCGCCTTGAAGTTGGTTAAACAAATCATCAATCCATGGTAGAGGATACTTTTTCTTGATGGTAACCCTTTTAAGTTGCCAGTAGTCAATACATATTCTAAGAGACCCATCCTTCTTCTTCACAAACAACACTAGTGCACCCCAAGGTGATTGGCTAGTCCTAATAATACCCTTCTCCAACAAGTCCCTTAATTTCTCCTTCAACTCCTTAATTCCATCGGTGCCATACGGTAAGGAGGATTAGAAATGGGTTGAGTATTGGGAAGGAGGTCTATACAAAAATATATTTCCCTTTCGGGAGGAACATCGAGAAGGTCATTTGGAAAGACATCAAGGAACTCATTTACTACCGGAACCAACTCTATAGGAAGGACTTTGGACTCCACATCCCTAACCCTCACAAGAACATAGAGACACCCCTTAGAGATCAACTTTTCGGCTTTAATGCAATAGATAAACCTAACCTTAACCACCATATCATGACTCTCTCACTCAAGGATGGGTTCATTTGGGAATTGAAACTTGACCCTACGGGTTCTACAACCAATAGAGGCATAATATGCACGCAACCAATCCATCCTAAGAATGACATCAATATCAACCATATCCAACTTAACAAGATCACAAGGACATATTTTATGCAAGATGCAAATGGGACAATTTCTATTGACCTTTCTAGCAACAATAGATGCACCAATAGGAGTAGCCACCTCCCTAAGACTCACACAACAATCGAGCTCAACAACATTTTGGCAATAAGAGGACTAACAAAAGAAAGAGTGGCACCCGGATCTATCAATACATACACATCAAAATCAAAGACTTTTAACATACCGGTGACGACATCGGGCACCTTATCAACCCCTTGCATCCCATGGAGAGCATAAAATCGATTGTGCCTTGGGGCATCCCCTTGATGGCCTCCTATACAAAGAGGAACCGCATATGAGCACGAACATCCTTACCCTTGTTACGATTTCATGGACAATCAATCATCTTGTGGCCTACTTCCACACAACCAAAACAAGCATTAGTATCCCTCAAGCATGGGCCACCATGACTCCTACTACAGTTTGGACATCTGGGTCTAGGCATCAAACCACCACCCTCTTTGGGCCTTGGGTAGTTATTATCAAACCTCCCACTTGGAATATGAGATGACCCTTGGCCTTGATAAAACCGGCTACCCTTGGGACATTGGACCATCAAAACGGGCCCTCTTGGCCTCATGATCCCTTCTCTTCCTCAAATTTTCCCCATCTTTGTGTTCTACATAATTCATCAAGCGGGAAAACTCCATGTCACTAATCAACATAGCGGACTGGCACTCCTCACTCTCCAAGTCAGATACACCCCTCACAAACTTGTTCATTTTAGACCTTGGATCTGCAACCAAGTGTGGAGCATATTTTGAGAGTTTGTTGAACTTGACGGCATACTCCCTCATACTCATGACTCCTTGCTTCAAATTCAAGAACTCCACCATTTTGGTCTCCCTAAGCTCAAGAGGGAAGAAATGTTTGAGGAAGGCCTCCTTAAACTCCTCCCATAGAACCACATTCATAACCATTATAGAAGACACCTTGTATACCTCATCAATAAATTCTTGAGGGTCCTCGTCAACCTCAGGCCCATTCAACTCCGGTGGGTTCACTCTCATAAAGTCCCTTACCTGAGATGCCAAAGTATGAGCATGAGGGGCTAGGGCCCCTCTCGTGGCTTGGTTAGCCACAACTTTACCTAGAAAAGTAAGAGCCTCCTGGAGCTCACCATGAGCCGGTTGATCATCGGGTGTGCTGGGCTCTTCTTCCTTTTGTGTTAGGCATGATCTAGCATAGAAAAGTACAATCGTTAGGGGGGAAAACCATAATTGTCCTCTATAGCATGACATACTATAAGAATAAGGGAAACAATTCCTAAAGCATCTCATAGCCTCTTACTCATAGTTGTGGTGCACAACACAGTCATGAATAAGACTCTAATCAATGCCATATGCTGGATGTCGAGGACCATTAACAACCTAGTGCTCTGATACAAAGTTTGTCATGACCCAAGCCTTGGGACTAGATGTGATACGGTGAATGGAGAACCCGAAGGGACCCCAAACAAGCCTCTTAACTTATCATTACACATCCTTGGTCGCGGAAGTAACAAAACAAAAACAAGAGAAAGTAAAAAGGGAACATGGGGATAAGGGACATCTTTCTTATCATAAAACATCATAGATTCAAAAAGAGTCAAGGCTCATAGAATCATTACATAACTTGTCCTACAACACCTCTAAATAGAGAACTTAGCAGGGGCCAAGACAAGAAACCGGGCTCACCCTCATAGTTAAACATACAATAAAGGTAAGAGAGTCTATACATAGCATAAAGCAAGAGAAGTATGTCCTCGAAGTTGAGGACTCACAAACTTGCTTTGAGAGATATCGCACTAGCCTTATGGAGGAGGAGGATGATCAAGTGAGGCTTCGTTTCTTACATGGTAGCATCATGTAAGCATAGAGTATGTGTTAGTTTGTTTGAATGTACTAAATATGTAGGATGCAATGCCACAATAGATAGGCATCATAACAAAAATGTATAATTAGGCAATAGGTGAACATATAACAATATGTCTTGCAATGGATGATACTTGGAGTAAACATGCTTATACATGGAACATATTACATTGGTAGGAATAGACTATCATCATAGACCAAGAAACTTAGTACTTGGAATCTAAGGTAGACCACCCTTTAGTAGTGATTGGGGAATCAACCCCTTAATTGGTTGATGGACAAGACCACCTTCTGTCGGAAGTGATTGAGGTATCAACGCCATAATTGGTTGATGGCTTACCAACCCCGTCCGAGATGATTTAGGTATCAAGCCCTCAATTGGTTGATGACTTACCACCCCCATCTGAGGATATTGAAGAATAATCCCCTCAACTGGTTGATGGCTTCTCACCCCCATCCAAGGTGATTAAGGTATCAACCACTCAACTGTTTGATGGCTTACCACCCCCATTAAAGGTGATTGAGGCATTACCCCTCAATTGGCTATGGTCAACTCAAAACATAATACATACTTCTCATGGAATCAACACATACATAACATCCTTTCATCATCATAGAGTCACTTAACTCATATGCCAAGCATTAGGCCTTCAACAACTCAATATACATTAACCGGACATTTTTTAAAACACTTCGTGTATGTGAAATGATAGTGTAAAACCATACAATTAAAAAGTATTATCATGCAAGATAATCCAATGTAAAACCACCCACCAATACTTGGTAACAGCCTCATACAACATATATCAAAACCCTTCATCAAATCCCATAATGGGTCATAGATTCATAGCTCAAAACATGCTTAAACAGTCATGCTTTCACAAAACCCTAACATAGTTCATAGTCAAATTCATAGTAAGTAAGACCCATAAGTAAATCAACTTAGAAATATGAGATTTAGGTAAAAAGGAAGCTTGGGCCCCATAGATGAAAGGACCTAATGGTTGAAACCCACATGCCTTGACTTTGGAGAATTACTTGATGAAGATTGGTAATGGAGACTTAAAGCTTGACTGAAATCCTTAAGATCCGAATGAGATTTGGGACTTGACATTTTGGGTGAAATATTTGTCTAAGTGTTTGAGAGAGTATAGGGGAATGTCTTGCATGATATGTAGGTGAAATATGGATAAGTGTAGGTATTTTCACGCATAGGAAGGCTTAGGACCAAGGCCCAAAGGCCTTGGACTGGACAAGAAATAACATGCCAAAAATAACACTGATCTGTGCCCTGGCCGCGCGCGCATGGGTGTGGATTGTTATTGGAATTTGCAAATTATGGATTTTTGAATTTTGATACTGTTGCTTTAAAATAAGGGTTAGACCTATCTCCCACTCAATTTTACCTCCTGATCAAGAATATGAAGTCAAATTTTCGATATCACACACAAATTTTGAGATATTTGGAAATTACGATTTTGGGCACTTCCGAGGCACATATTCGGGCAGTTTTTGGTGCCATTTCAAAGAGTTTCGAAGTCAGCCATACCAATTATTTAGTGGTAGCTATTTTTGTAAGCAAACTCAATGAGTGGAAGATGTTTATCTCAATCCAAAATATATGCTCTAAGCATATCCTCAAGAGTTTGGATGGTCCCCTTGGCTTCCATCTGTTTGAGGATGAAAAGTCGTGCTAAGCTTAACCTTGGTACCAAGACCTCTTTGGAAGGACCTCCAAAAGTGAGAAGTGAATTGAGCACCACGATCCAAAATAATAGACAAGGGAACCCCATGCAATCTAACCAATTCATGTATAAACAAGTTGGCATAAGTTTTGGCACCATAAGTGGTTTTGCCCGGTAAGAAGTGACCGACTTTTTCATTCTATCCACAACAACCCAAGTGGAGTCAAAATGCTTCCTAGTCTTAGGCAACCCTACAACAACATCCATGTTGATCTCCTCCCACTTCCAAGTAGGAATCTCTATATCTTGCGATAGGCCACCTGTCCTTTGATGTTTGGCTTTCACTTGTTGGCAATTATGACATCAGGATAGGAACTTGGCAATGTCCATCTTGATACCGCCCCACCAATACACCTCCCTCAATTCTCTATACATCTTTGTAGAATCGGGGTAAATGGAATAAGATGAATTACGGGAGATAAATTCCCTTAAGTCATCCACATTTGGCACATACAATCTAACTTGGTACCTAAGGGCACCATCTCCCCTTTGGGAGAAAACCTCCACTTTACAATCTTTCACCAAGGCCTTCAACTCTAGCAAGGCGAGGCCAAGATCTTGTTTTGACTCTACCTCCTAAATCAAGGAAGATTTAGAACCATCAACAACCATACCCCACTATCGTCCTCTTCATCCAACCTAACCCCCAATCTAGCCAACCAGTGAACTTCTCTAGCGGCCTCTTTGCCATCATCATCTATATGAGCTAGACTACCCATAGACGTCCTACTTAGAGCATTGGCCACAAAATTAGCTTTGTCGAGGTGATAATGTACACTTATATCATAATCTTTAAGGAGCTCTAACAACCTTCTTTGTCTCAAGTTAAGATCTTTTTGGGTAAACACATATTGGAGACTCTTGTGGTCGGTAAACACATCAACATGAACCCCATACAAGTAGTAATGCCAAATTTTAAAGGCAAATACCACAGCCACCAATTCCCGATCATAGGTGGAAAAATTCTTCTCATGCACCTTAAGTTGTCTAGAGGCATATGCTATTACTTTACATTTTGCATCAAAAAACACCCTAAAATAATTCTTGAGGCATCACAATACACCATAAATCCTTCCAACCCTTCCAGTAGTGACAAGATAGGAGCGGATACAAGCTTATCTTTCATTGTTTGGAAACTCTTTTCACATTCATTGGTCCACACAAATTTTTCCTTCGTTTGTGAACTTAGCCATAGCAGAAGCAATAAAAGAGAAGCCATTTACAAACCTCCGTTAATAAATTGCCAAACCCAAGAAATTTGTACTATTTAATGGATTCAAAGGTATAAGCCATTTTCTAATCACTTTCATCTTCTTAGGATCCACCTTAATGCCATCACCCTACACCACATGCCCTAGAAAAGCAATGACTTTCAACCAAAGCTCACATTTTTCATATTTAGCATACAACCTCTCATCTCTCAAGATTTCAGCACCACCCTCAAGTGATTCACATGCTCCTCCTTACTATGGGAGTAAACAAAAATATCATCAATAAAAACCACCACAGATAAGTCAAGGTAGGGCTTAAAGACCATATTCATGAGATCTATAAATATAGTCAGTGCATTAGACATCCCAAAGGACATAACCACAAAATCAAAGTGCAAAAAGATGTCTTGAGAATGTCACACTCCCTCACTTTCACTTGGTGATACCCCGATCGAAGATCTATCTTAGAAAAGTGACTAGCCCCTTGGTGTTGATCAAAAAAATCATTAATCCTTCGTAGAATGTACTTGTTTTTTATGGTGACTCTATTAAGTTACCGGTAAATAGTGTAAATTCTAATAGAACCATCCTTTTTCTTCACAAATAATACTGGTGCACCCCAAGGTGAGTTACTAGGCCTTATGAAACCCTTCTCCAACAAATCCATCAATTGCTCCTTCAACTCCACCGGTACCACACGGTAAGAGGAAATAGAAATGGGTTGAGTATCGGGAAGGAGAAGGTGATAGGCTATGCCTCTGGAGAACTCAAGATGCATAAAAAGAATTACCCTACCCATGATCTTGAATAGGCCGGCGTGGTATTTGATTTGAAAATTTAGTGTCATTACTTGTATGGACTGCATGTTGATGTGTTTACTAATCATAAGAGTCTCCAATATGTGTTCACTCAAAAAGACCTCAACTTGAGACAACGAAGATTGTTAGAACTTCTTATGGATTATGATATGAGTGTGCATTATCTACCGGTAAAGCTAATTTTGTGGACAATGCTTTGAGTAGGGTGTCTGTGGGTAGCCTAGCTTATATTGATGATGGGGGCAAAAAGATGGATAGAGTGGTTCATCGGTTGGCTAGGTTGGGGGTTAGGTTTGAAGAGGTTGATAAGGGTGGTATTGTGGTTAATGATAGTTCAAAATCTTCCTTGGCAGATTAGGTAAAAGAAAAGCAAGATCTTTACTCCTCCTTGTTAGAATCGAACACCTTGGTGAGAGAGGGCAATGAAGAGGTTTCCCTAGGGGAAGATAGTGCCTTTAGGTATCAAGGTATGTTGTGTGTGCCTAGTGTCGATAAAATGAAAAAGAGGATTATTGATGAGGCTCATAATTCTTCCTATTTTATTCACCCCGAGATTTAAGGTTAGTGTATTGGTGGGGTTGTATGAAGAAAGATATTGCAAAATTTGTATCTAGTTGTCATAATTACCAATAAGTTAAAGCCGACCATTAGAGGCCGGGTGGCCTAAAAAAAGATATAGAGATTCCCACTTGGAAGTGGGAGGAAATTAACATGGATTTTGTTGTTAGGTTGCGTAAGACTAGAAAGGGTTTTGATTCTATTTGGGTTCTGGTTGATAGAATGACAAAGTCAGCTCATTTCATGCCAGTTAAGGCTACTTATAGTGCCGAAGATTATGCTAAGTTGTTCATTGATGAGTTGGTTAGATTGCATGGGATGCCTTTGTCTATCATAACATATCATGGTGGTTAATTCACTTCTCACTTTTAGAGGTCCTTACAAACAAGTCTTAGTACCAAGGTAAAGCTTAGTACGACCTTTCACCCTCAAATGGAAGGCCAAGACGAAGGAACTATCCAAACTCTTGAGGATATGCTTAGAGTTTATGTTTTGGAGTTGAAGGGTAGTTGGGATGATGATCTTCCATTGATTGACTTTGCTTATAATAATAGCTATCATGCAAGCATTGGTATGGCTCTTTTTGAGGCTCTCGATGGTAGATATTGTACGTCCTTGGTTAGGTGGTTTAAGGTAGGGGAAATTGCTTTGTTAGGTATGGACCTGGTTATGGAGGCTATGTAGAAGGTAAGGTTGATTAGGGAAAGCTTGAAAATAGCCTAAAGCCATCAAAAGTCCTATGCCAATGTAAGGAGAAGGGTTCTTGAATTTGAGGTTGGTGATTGGGTATATTTGAAGGTCTCACCCAGGAACGGTGTGGTTCATTTTGGCAGGAAGGGTAAATAGAGTCCAAGATTTGTGGGTCCTTATAGGGTGTTAAGGAGGATTGGCAAGGTGGCCTATGAGTTAGAGGTGCCCAATGATATGAATATGGTTCATCATTTCTTTCATGTGTCTAAGTTGAGGAAGTATATGGGTTATCCTAGTGCTATTGTACCTCTTGACATTTTTTGTGTTGTTGAATACAATTTGACTTATGAAAAGGTTCCGATAGAAATTTTGGATAGACAAGTAAAGAGGTTGAGGAACAAGTATGTTGCTTCAGTCAAGGTTATTTGGAGAAACCAACAAGTTGAAAATGCCATATGGAAAGCTGAGGCGGACTTGCAAAGGAAATATCCCTAAAAGTGTTGGGGTTTCATAAAAGTGTTGGACTTGCAAAGGCAAATATATTATGAATTTGACTATGAACTATGCTGGGGTTTCATAAAAGTGTGACTGTTTAAGCATATTTTGAGCTATGAATCTATGATCTATTTTGAGATTTGATGAAGGCTTTCAATGTATATTGCATGAGCGTATTGCCAAGTGTTAGTGGGTTGATTTACTTCATGTTTTCTTGCATGATTTCACTTTTGAATTGCATGGTTCTATACTATAATTGCACTCTCACCAAGTGTTTGACAAAATGTCTGATTTTGGATTCTTGAGCTATTGATGATCCATTATATGACCTATAACTTGAATGACTTTATGCTGATGAACAGAAAGTTTATATGTGTTAATTTCATGAAAAGTATCTATAGTGTTGCAAGTTGACCACACCTTGTTGAGGGGGTGCTATACCTCAAACACTATGGATGGTAGGGTGTGACAACCATCAACCAATTTGAGGGGTTGATACCTCAAACACCGTGGATGGTACGGTGTGACAACCATAAACCAATTTTAGGGATTGATACATAAAACACCATGGATGATCGAGTGGGACAATCATCAACCAATTTGAGGGGTTGATACCTAAAACACCATGGATGGTTTGATGGTAGGGTAGGACAACCATCAACAAATTTGAGGGGTTGATACCTCAAAGACCATGGATGGTAGTATGGGAATACCATCACCAATTTTAGAGTGTTGATACACCAAACACCATGGATGGTAGGGTGTGACAACCATCAACCAATTCAGGGGTTGATACCTCAATCGCCTCTCCAAGGGGGTGGTAGGCTGATGTGTTGTCAAATTATAGCATATTTGGTGCCTAAAACAAGGTATTTTGTGAGTTATTAAAGCGACTTTTAGTGTTTCAATGTATTTTTATGTTAATACTGCAGAAAAGTTAGGTTGGCAGGATTTTGAAGAAAAGTTGCAGATTTTGATGAAGCATAGGCCATAACGAGGCCTCCTTCGAGTCGTTAGTTGTGTCGTAGTATGGAACAGAGACCAAACTTTACAAATCTGCCAAGTGAAGGTCACCACTACGAGCCCAGCCTACGAGTCGTAAGTCACACTAGGACTTGTATAGGTTGACTCGTAGCAAGAATCAGAGAGCCAAATTGTTGGACCAAAAACTAAAGACCAAGACTACGAGACCTACATATGAGTTGTAGCTCGAGCAACGACTCATACCTATGGGTCATACCAGTTCAGTCCAAGATGCCAAGAACCTGATACGAGACCCCGACTACGACTCGTAGGCCAATCTATGAGTCGTAACTGTGCAATTTTTCAGATGCCAACAATTTTTTTCTACATAATTCCTATGGTTATTTTGTAAATACTATAAATAGTTTAAGTTTGGTTTTTGAAGGGAGTTCGAATAGTAGACATTTCTCCGTTACATTTTGAAGCTTTTCTTAGGTTTTTAGAGTAGATTATTGTTCTCTTTGTAAAACCCATTTTGGGGATTGCAAATCTTGCTTTGTACTCATTATTGATCAATCAAGCTTGTGGGTTTGCAACTTGTGGTGCCTATCTCTTTCATTGTTATTGGTGAAGCTCTCACCTACGTCTATTATATGCATTTTTGTGTGTTTTATCTTGGCCATGAGTAGCTAAACACCCACAACTCGGTGTTATGGGAAGCATGGGTAGTTGACTTGAGATGACCTGGGTTTTATGCATGTCAAGATTGGTTGTATGCATGTATTGTTCATTTCACTTCATGATCAATGTTGTTTTGTGGTGGCCAATACCAAGCCCTGCCTACTATCACAATCTCGACAAAGGTAGTAACGAATAGGTAAAGGGAAGTAGATGAAAAGATTCGATTGATGTTTTCTCATCTAATCAACCAAACCTGACAAAGGGAAAGTTTACTGAGACAATAGGTAACAGTTAGTTGTCACGCCATGGTGGCCGACCAAGCGCCATGGTGAAATTTGACTTTCACCTTCACAAAAGGGCTAGAAGAACCTAAGTTACCATCCTGCATGCGATTCACCGATCATAGTTATGTTATCTAGTGTAATTGAGTCAATGATCCATGGGGAACACAATTTCCCAAGTTGTCCCCAAAATTGAGTGTTTTCCCGAATTTTAATTAGTGTTTATTTTATGTTGTTTTTCAATCACAACAAACCCCCCATCTAGTGATTGTAGTTATAAATACTAGGAATGATAAGTAGTGAAATCTTTTAGTCAAACCTGTATTCCCTGTGGATTCAACCTTAACCTCGATTAGGTTAATTATTTATAGCGATCGCTTTCTTATTGGAGCGTGAAAATCATAAAATATTATGGCGCCGTTGCCGGGGAATACAACTAGGTTTTGACTTAAATTCACTATTAGTTAGGTCTAGTGTTGATTTCTAGAGTCTTTTATACATTACTTTTGTTTGGTTTTTGTTGTTTGATTTCTTTTGCAGGGTGTACTAGGTTGTATGCCCAACATAAGGAGCCAAGGCAATCCCTTAGCTCCACTAAATTTGGAGATCCATCGACTACCAAAAAGGATGGCTTGAGTGAATGAGGGCATTGCGGTTGAGGAGGATATGCATACGAATGAGGAAGACTTAAGAAGAGAGGAGAATACACCACCAAGGGTTAACCGACCATAGCTTAGAGATTTTAATGCAAATGCTTAAGGCTGGAATCAGTACCAATTAAACCCTATGGTCATATATGTTACCGGTTCTATAGTACTGCCCCCTCTACCAGCAGATGCTAAGTTCGCGGTATCAAGAGGATTGCTCCAAATGCTCTAAAACCATGGCCTATTCACAAGGCTACCGTCAAAGGATCCCCATCATCATCTTTAAAATGTCATCTTCGTGTGTAAACGTGTCATGAGGACACAAAATATTTCTATTGATACTCTTTGATTAAGGGTGTTTCCCTTGTCACTGACTGGCAATGTAGCTGTATAGTTGTCTGAACTTCCTCGGGTACCATCACGAGTTGGACTAAGCTGCAGAGTGTGCTCTTAGAATGATATTTCCCAAGGTCAAAAAAGCTGAAGCTTAAGGACCAAATTAATAACTTCGAGAAATTGCCTGGAGACTCTCTTAGCAGTACCTGGGAGAGATTCACCAAATGTTTGAGGATGGTCCCTGATCACAAAATTGTTGATGATTCTTTGGTCGAGATCTTCTATAGAGCACTTGATGATAATAGAAAAGCTTGCGCCAACAAGATCATGGGAGGTGTTTTTTTATCAACCGTTTGAGCTAGTTGCCGAAAGAATAGATCAAGTGGCGACGACCAACATAGCATTGGGACAGAGTAAGCATGGTAATACAAAGAGTTCTTGTGTGGTTACGACAAATAGTGAGCAGGCTAAAGTGAAAGAAGAGATTATGGAACAACTTGCTCAACTCCGTACAAGCATGGATTTAGTTTTGAAGCAAAACCAAGCTATTGTGAAGGCAATAGCCCGCCAACCCCCAATTACTGTAGTGTATGATGATCAATTATTTGATGAGGATGTATATTATGTGAGCACCCAAGTGGCGGGTTTCCGGAACAAACCCCAAGGGTCCAATTCGAACTATTAGAGGCAAGGTTCCGGGAATCAAGGTCGGAACTTTAACCATGATGGGATGTACAAAGATAATATAGGTGGATACTATGAGAGATAAAGAGTGCCAGATGCAGAATGAAGAAGAGAGGGCTACAGAAACGGTCCTTATATGCCACCACATAATCGTGATGCCGGATTAAGCTTTTCTAGGATGGAAGATATGTTTGAAAAATTGTTGAAACGAGCAGACCATCAAGATGAGACTCTAAAAGGAATGAAAGCATCTATCTCAAGTATTAATTAAAAGATAGAGTCTCATTCAGTGGCAATGAAACAACTTCAGCAATAATTTGGATAAGTTTCTTCACAATTGAACCAACGCCAATAGGGCACCTTACCAAGCAATACAGTTCAAGACCCAAAGAATGAAGGGCATTGTATAGTGGTATTGACTAGGAGCGGCGAAAGCAAAATAGATCCCCCTATGAAAAAGGTGGAAAATGGGAACCACAAGAAAACAATGAACAAAACAACCCAGGCATACAACACAGTAGGGCAACCCAAGAAGTATAAAACCTTTCTGAGGCCTCCTCCTCCTTTCCCTTAACGGCTTAGAAGAAGAACGAAGGAGGGAGAACTTGAATAGTTCTTGATAGGCAAGAGTATGCGTTAGTACGTTTGAAGGCACTAAGTATATAAGATGCAATGCAACAATAGATAGGCATTATAAACAAAATGCATAATATTAAGCAATAGGCATGATAAAATAATATGGCATGCATGATCAATGCTTAAGTAAAACATACTTAAGTAACTCATACTCATGTAGAATATCATATGTGTAGAAAAGAGCAAGCTAGCTATTCAAGGTATAAAACCCTTGGTGGTTGTGTGGTACAAACCCCTCACATGGTTGATGATAATCACACCTTATCAACATAGTGGCAAAGCATAAACCCCTCACATGGTTGATGAGTACAAACCCTTACCTCGGTTACCCAGGCTCTTATCCCCCTAGGTTGGGTTTGGTCTAATGCAATACTTTATCTAGAGTATATCTTATACATAAGCTTATTTCATTATCTTATAGTCATTCATATCATATCTCATGCTTTGGACCTTCAACTCCTCAAGAAACCACATCCAGATATTTTAACAAAGACTTAGATGGTGTGTAACACTTGTACAAAACCATGAAATATAGAGATGAAATCATGCAATAAAATCCATTATAAAACCATAAATCAACACCTTAAAACACCCTCAAGCAATAAACTTCAAATCCCCGCATCAAATCTTACAATAGATCAAATATTTATAACCCAAAACTTAGAAAAACAGTCACAACTTTACATAGCTTTAGCATAGTGTGTAGTGAAATTCATAATAAGCAAGACCCATTTGTAAATCAAATTTAAATCGTGCTATTTGAGTAAAAGGAGCTTTCATATCATGGATGAAAAAAACCCATGAAACAAACCACATACCTTAGCTGAGAGATGAACTTGGTGAGGAAGAACCTTGAAGGAGAACCTTAGCTTGGGATGACGGTTTAGGACTTGGGTTTGGGGAGTGAAAATATGACAAAGTATTTGAGTGAGTATGGGAAAATGTTTAGGATGATATGAGGGTGAAATTATAGGTAAAAACACAATTGGGAAAACTTAGGCCCAAGACTTAGAATTCCTGGAGCAAGCTAAAAAGACAGTCCACTTTTACATAGTGGCGCGTCACGAGCGGGTCGCAAAACCCCTCTGGAAATTGCACTTTGGAATTTCATAATTGCTAATATTTCGCTCTTAAATTGGGGTTAGACCCTTCTTCTTCTAATTTTTATTCCCTGAACAAGAATATTTAGTCAAATTTTCGAAATAGTAAACGAATTTTGAGATACATGTAATTTAAATTTTTGGGCATTGTGAGGCACATTTTCGGGCACTTTTTGGGGTCGTTTCAATATCTCCCCCTTGGGAACATTCGTCCCCGAATGTAAAAGAGACGTACAAGACGAGACTGATTATAAAAAAAATCAGTCCCAACAAGAATGCTGCATCACATTTAAAACACCATTTTCAAAATATCAACATAAGTGTAAAATCGTCATAAACTTGCCAACTTAAACATGAATGCATATGAATAACATCAAGGCTGAAATGCAAGACATGAAATAATGACTTAGAATTAGTACCTTAGGCTCGAGTGGAGTGGAAAATATAAGGATACTGCTTTTGCATGTCTGCTTCGGCCTCCCAAGTAGCATTTTTGATTTGTTGGTTCCTCCAAAGAACCTTAACAATTGTTACCTCCTTGTTCCTCAATCTCTTTACTTGTCTATCTACGATTTGAACCAGAACCTCCTCATAAGTCATGTTATCCTCAAAAACACCCATAACATCAAGAGGCACAATAGCATTAGGATCACCAATACATTTTCTCAACATAGAGAAATGGAACACCGAATGAACCAAATTAATTTTACTAGGCAACTTCAACTCATAAGCTACCTTACCAACCCTCTTCAAGACCTCATAAGGATCAACATATCATAGACTCAACTTCCCCTTTTTACCAAAACAGACCACACCTTTAATGGGAGAAACTTTCAAATAAACCCAATGACCCTCTTTGAAGTCAAGGTCTTTTCTTTTCACATCGGCATAAGATTTTTGACGACTTAAGGTTGTTCTTAACCTTACCCTAATCATTATAACCTTCTCAAAAGCCTCCATAACCAAATCCGGTCCCAATAAAGCCACCTCTCCAACCTCAAACCAAGCAACTGGTGATCTATGACGTCTCCCATAAAGAGCCTCAAAAGGAGTCATACAGAAACTAGAGTGATAGCTATTGTTGTAGGCAAACTCAATCAAAGGAAGATGGTCATCCCAACTACCACTCAACTACAATACACAAGCCCTAATCATATCTTCATGGGTGTGAGTGGTTCTTTTGTCTTGGCTATACTTTTGAGGTGTAAGGTCATACTAGGGTGAACTGTTGTACCAAGACCCCTTTTAAAAGACCTCCAAAAGTGTGAAGTGAATTGTGCACCACAATCTGATATGATGGACAAGGGAACCCTATTGTCACGCCCCAAGTTCCCGTAGGGCGGACCGGCACCCGTTACCGATAAGGCTTCGGGAGAACCAACCTATAACCATGCTCGTTCTATCCA
>JAPFFP010071756.1:0-24119 GCA_026153255.1 Solanum medicagineum
CTATTTCTCTAAGTATAAGACCAAGGAAAAAATGGTCTTCAATTTAGAACAAGGGGGGGGGGGGGGTATATATAGGGAATCAACTTCTCAAAATTGCATCATAAGGGCTCCTAGTTTGCCTATTTATCAAATTAGGTCCCAAACTTTTCTATTTTAATCCAATTAAGGACTTCCGACTCTAACATAATTATTATCCTTGATTTAATGAAAGTACGGGGTCTAACAATATTTATTTAGTTATAATATTTTATTTTAAATTATAATTTATGGATAAAAGATAACTATTGCCTCAACTAGCTTCAATAAGATCATGTCAAAACTTAATAATTAACTATAAATTTTACTGTAGTAAATATTTATGACTATACCTTTTAATACCACACAACTTTTATAAGTTCAAAAAAATATTTATTCAGTAATTTTTTAAAAAGCATAATTTATCATCGTTACAAGGTTATTATTACTATGATAAAATGATAACAATTAATAATTAGTCATGAAATTTTATTCTAGCAAAATACACGTAGTTATTTCATTTAGTTATTGTCATTATTTTTTATGACTTAAAATAAATGTATTTATTTAGCTACAAATTTTTCTTCAAATAATTTTTTCTAGCTAAAAGGTTGTTATTGCTATGATAAGTTTAAATTCGTGGCAAAAATTAATAATAAGCTAAAAAATTTAATTATAGCAAAATATCTATGGCTATTTCATTTAACTATTGCCGCAATTTTCTATGACTTGAAACAAAGATATTTATTTAGCTACAATATTTTATTTTAAATAATTTATTATAGCTAAAGGGTTACCATTGCCACAATCACTTTTATTTGTTACAAAAACTTATCATTAGCTACAGAATTTTATCGTAGAAGTAACATTGTGGGAAGTTAGATAATTATTGTCATGATTGTTAGCAGTTACGGAAAAAATAAGGATTTAGCTTTGTCAATTTAATTATTGTGGTTAAGAAATTTGATGAATTTTTAGTTAGCCATGAAATTTTATTTTTTGTGGATATTACTAAATAATAGCTACAATTTTCAAAATTCATGGCTTAGATTTCGTAGCCATTAGTACGTTTTCTTTTATGCTCTTTTAACCCAGCCTAATACTTATCCTCTCAATCAACGAATCCCTAAGATCATAGAGCCCAACGTCAACACATGTACCACAAAAAAAGAAACCCTTAAGTACAATGTCACTAGTAGTCAATAGAAGATTACGAATATGAGAAAAAATCATTGGATTTATTGCTTAATGTATTTTAGTACCTCAGCAGCAAGGTATTTGACATAAACACCAAATCATATGCGCTGAAAATAAAAATCCTTCCTTATGAAACAGGCAATACTATATGGCCGATAGGGAAATAAAGGTCTGCTTATAAAGAAGTTAGAAGAAGAGAGCTGATCTCGAGAAAACGAAGTCCATCAAATCCTTGAAATTTATGCCTTAAATTGTGCTTAAATAAAGAACTACCTCATATTACATATAGCTTCTGAATTCTAGAACTTCTCAACAAAATAATCTAATTGTTACAACAAAATATCAAGACAAAAATGCTAAGTTGACGACACTTAGCATCATTCCTGCTGTTGGATACTCGAATTGTAGAATTAAGATAATTCAAACATTTTTTCCTTTGGTGCTTTTGTAAAAATATCAGCTAGTTGATCTTCACTGCAATAATGCAAAATCTGAACTTCTTTCTCCCTTTCAGCTTCTCTAATTGAATGTTATTTGATATTAATGTGTTTGACTGCTTGATTTTTGGAAAAGCCTTTTGTGGAACATAGCTATGCAGAATTTTTGTGACCTATAATCCTTTTATTCAGCATGGAGAAGAATCCAGTGAGTGCACTTTACCTAGAACAAGAGTCACTATGAGGCCATATCTTCTAAAAAATTCTTTTATGTAGGTCAAGATAGGAGTCCAAAAGTATCTGTTAATGAGAGATTGGAAGAAAAAAGCTTGAAGAGGACAATCTTGCCTTGAAGAACTCCATGGACCTGGGATATCCAGTGAGGGATGTTTTTGACAAAGAGTGAATGGTGAAAAGAGTGACAAATGATATATTTACGAGGGGCTTTGCATTGTCCCTAAGTGTTGACAAGAAAGAGCTCCAACGGAAATCATGTTTTCAAGTTTGAACTGAAAGAAATCTAGATCAACCAAAAATTACTAGTGAATTAGTGTCACTACCAGTTAATTTAGTCAAGGTAAATTATGATTGGAGAAATGCTTTTCTGCTTCTAACATCCATGAAAATTAGAGCACCACTTGTGTAACAGCAACCTAGAGGCACAGAGATATAATACCAATTTGGACATTGCATGTCGGTAATGTCAGTGAATGGTGGAACTTTCTTATGATCTTTTTCATTGAAGTCACGGATTGGTATCATCTCTTTTCCTTGTGAGACATAATTGTCCACAATGATCTCTAACTACATAATCGATTTTGCTGTATTGTTAACATTTTCACAAAAATGATTTATCTTTGCCACGCCCTGGGGGGTTACCCTAGGCATATCTGGCATTAGGAGGCTATTAGTAGCCCCAAAGCGAACCACTTAGTCTCATCGCATTCGTTCAATCAGTTGATTGGCAAAAGACATTAAATAAATGACCTTAACACTCAGGGGGCTACAAGATTTCTCATCTAAAGTCCATCACACGAAATAAGATTAAAGAAACAAACTCGGTTTAAAAAATAGAGAAAGGGGAAAAGAAACCCCAATATCAACTATCATCTGTCTGTGTCTATGAAGCCTCTATAACTATTGTCTATGAAGGTACCATGATAGACCAGGGCTACCATAATTTAAGAAAATAACTCAAACGAATAAAAGAAAGAGACAACCTCCGAATGTTAGGGAGGACTCACCAAGTCTTTGGCTGAAAGTCTGTCAACCTAAAGGATTCGCCTACCGAAGTCCTCTATCTACTGAATCTGCATCATGAAACAATGTATCATCAAAGGGCATTAGTATGTGGAATGTATTGTATGTAAAATGGTCTAAAATAAACAGTATAGGTAAGACAATATAATATGATCAGCTCATTAGTTGCTCAATCTCAACTCAGGATAAGGAATAGGACACTATCACATCACCATCAATCAAGACTCATACTATCACATCAACATCAGAGTATTATCAAAATGGATCCTATCTGGGAGTTTCTCTAACCGACAATCACCACCTATGAGCCAGTGATGATACAATGAAGAGATGTTGTTGTCACATCCGTCTAGTACCTTGCCAGGGTAAAGAATGAGCTATCAGTGGATCCATAAGTCTGTCAAGTCCTCTTTTAGGACAAATTAAACATTCGCTTTCACGGTCCAATCCTCTCCTATGTTAGCCACATAGTTAATGGATGCGAGTGGGACTCACGCTTACCCATTTCAGTGCTCAATACTCCTCACTCAATACTCCTCCCATCATTCAACTTGCTCATAAACTATCAATCAGTCAAGAATTTCCATCACCTAGCTTATTCGAGCAACAAATCTCAACTCATCTCATCATCAACTCAAATAGCAAGATCATTCTTTCAAGATTAATTTCAATCTCTTTTAGACTCCAAGGACACTTATTTCTTCAACTTCATTCATCCACATATCTATCTCAGGACCTAGACCATAGCAAACAACACACCCAAATGTCAAGGCTCATGACATTACTCCTGAGTTCATTCTGGGATTCTTTAGTTAAGGAAATCATGCAGGGTATACACATAATCATACAATACATCAGTTAAATAGTTAATTCAAGTTATGATGACCACCAATTTAAGAAATATGTGTAAAATAATAGCAGTTTTCAAGATAATATTCAAGACTTGTAAAACAAGACCCATCACCTATCAACTATCAACTTACTACATTCAACGGGGCACATGGGAGAACAATCCCATATTTTGGGTAGCCTTTACATACCTGGGATGAAGATTGTACTAATCTTCTTCAAGAAGTTCACCCTCAATCCCTGAACCTTCAAAACTTTCTTCTTTCTCTCTCTGGAATAAGCTTTAGACTTAGGAAAATAATGGGTTTGAAACCCTTCGTACGAATAAAAGGACCTTAAAACACGTTTTAAGACTTAGAATAGGATAGGGAATGACCAAAACTCCTTTCTCGAATTTAAAAAAGTTTCAAAAATGATGCACTGATCCGCAACGCCCCAAGGGAGCGACCAATGTAGTTTCCGCAAAAATTCTTCCTCCAAACTTTGAAGTTCCTGTCAAAAACTTTTTTAAAAATAAGCGTCACTCTTCACCCTGTCTTTGTCGCACACTATTTTCAAATTAATTAGCGAAAATTATTTTTCGACCTGGTTGCTCTAAAATCAGGTCGAGACCATTTCTCCACTTAATTTTTTGCGCTGATCGCAAATTCAGTCTTAGATTTCCTATTGGTGCTTTGGAAGATGCGTTATGCTTCGATAATTTTATGGGATGTTACATCATCTCCCCCTTGGGATCATTCGTCCTCGAATGATGAGTAAAGGTAGAATGAAAACACGAGTAGGCTCAAAACTCATCTCAATCCTCACTCGAGAACTCTCAAACTCTCAACTATCCATCACTTAAATATCTATGTCTTAGACTCAAGAATATAATCAACACATCAACTCGAGAATGGAAGTTTCAATTTCATTAAGGATAGGGACACTACCTTCGACATCATCGTCATTTGGCATAAATAGGTGTGGGTATTTGATTTTATCGCTTCCTCAGCTTCCCATGTAGCTTCCTCAACAAATTGGTTCCTCCATAGAACTTTGATGGAGGCTATCTCCTTGTTCCTTAGCCTACGAACTTACTGATTAAAGATTTGGACTGAAATCTCCTCATAGGATAGACTATCTTTTACTGCAGTACTCTCGACAGGGATCGCCAACGTAGGATATCCAAAACACTTCTTCAGCATCGAAAAATGGAATACCGGATGGATCCCATCTATCTTGAAGGCTAGTCCAACTAATAAGTGACCTTCCCAATCCTCCTCACAATCTGGTGGGGTCCGATATTGCATGGACTCAACTTCCCCTTCTTACCAAACCTCATGACACCCTTCATGGGTGACACCTTCATGTATACCCAATCATCCATCTCAAACTCCAAGTCCCTTCTCCTCATGTCAGTGTAAGACTTTTGATGACTTTGCACTATCTTTAACCTTTCTCTGATTACCTTCACCTTCTCCATGGACTGGTGGACAAGTTTAGGTCTAATTAATTTCACTAAACAAAACTCAAACTAGCCAATCGGTGATCTACATCTCCTCTCCTACAAAGCTTCATAAGGGGCCATCTATATGCTAGCATGATAACTATTCTTTTACACAAATTCGATCAATGGTAAATGATCATCCCAACTCCCTTTAAAGTCAATGATACACGCTCTGAACATATCCTCCAAAGTCTGAATGGTGTGTTCTGCCTGTCAATCTGACTAACGGTGGAAGGCTGTGCTTAAATTGAATTTCGTACCCAATCCCTTCTCAAAAGATCTCTAATATTAGGAGGTGAATTGGGATCCTCTTTCCAAGATGATGGACAAGGGAACCCCATGCAACCTCATAATATCACGAATGTATAACCAGGCATATTCCTCAGCTGTATTAGTGGTCTTAACTACTAAGAAGTGGGATGATTTAGTCATCCTATCCACAATCACCCATATCGAGCCATGCTACTTTCGGGACCTTGGTAAATCGTTAATGAAAACCATGTTGATCATCTCTCATTTCCACTCAGGAATTTCAAAATTCAGAGCCAATCCACATGTCTCTGATGTTCAACATTGACCTGTTGACATTGGGGCACTTAGAGACGAATTAAGTATTGTCTTTATTAATTCCATTCCACCAATGGACTTCTCTCAAGTCGTGGTACATCTTGTGGAGCCAGGATGGATAGAATATCTAGAGTTGTGAGCTTCAGCCATGATTCTTTCTCGGACACTGTCAATATCGAGGACACACAATCTACCCTGGTATCTCAACACCCTATCTCCGCCTTTGGAGAAAACTATGACCTTTAGCTTGTGAATCCCTTCTTTCAATTTGTCATGCCTAAGACCTAGGGCCTAGACGTGACTGGCGAGTGGGGAACCCAAAGGAAACCCGAACAAGACTCATAGCATATCATTACACATCCTTGGTCGAGGAAGTAATTAAAATGACAATATGAGATAAGCATAAGTAAGGCAATTAGGGATAAGAGTAAACTTCCATATCATATCATCAAGAAACAAGAGAGTAAAGGCTCATAGCATAGATACATAACAAGTCCAGCAACACCTCTACTACATAGATAAGAGTGGGAACAACGACAAACAATCGGGCTCACTCTTATAGTCAATACATTAATAAAGGTAAGATAGTCTTAGTACATCGCAAGAGATCATAAGAAACGTCCCTAAAATGGAGGACTCACCAACAAGCTTAAGAGACAATCATACTAGCCATGTGGAGGAGGAGGATGATCAAAAAGTCCACTGGTTCCTACATGGTGATATCATGTAGGAATAGAGTATGCTTTAGTATGTTTGAATGTAAACAAGTGATGGTAACATAATTGAAATGCATAAGCATATGCAATGAGTACATATAGCAATATGGCATGTATGGAAGATGCTCATAGTAAATCATGCTTATATGGATCATAAAGTAAGTGTAAGGAGTGACCATTCTTAGTGAAAGACAAGGCCTAGCACCCCCTTAGATAGGCACATGAGGTACAAACACATTCATGAGGTTGATGGAGTACAAACACCACTACAAGGTTGATGGAGTACAAACACCCCAACAAGGTTAATGGGTCCCCCAACAAGGTTGATGGGTATAAACCCCCAACAAGGTTACCCGGGCCTACCACCCCCCGAGCAAAGTGATCAAGGTACTAACCCCTCAAAAAAGGTTACTCGAGCCTACAACCCCCCGAGCTAGGCTTGGTCATCCCTAACACAAAAGAGATAATATCATATACATATACTCTCCTTCCTCATCATATACATATATTTATTTTTCATCATCATTCCATCATCATTTCATCATCGTAAAGTTATTCAATTCATAAGACATGTATTGGACCTTCAATTCCTGAAGAAACCATAACCGGATATTTTATCAAACACTTAGAGGGTATGTAGTGCTAGTGTAAGACCATGCAATTCAAAAGTATTATCATGCTAGAAAATCCAATTTAAAACCACCAATAGATTCTTGGTAACACCCTCAAACAATATACCCAAAACCCTTCATCAACTATCACATTAGATCTCAGATTCATAGCCCAAAACATAGTAAAACAGTCACAATTTTATAAACCCCTAGACAGTATGTAGTGAATTTCATAATAAATAAGACCTATGAGTAAATCAACTTTAAATTATGCAAATTAGGGTAAAAGGAAGCTTGGGTATCATAGGTGAAAGGAACCCATAAAAGCAAAGGATATACCTAAGCTTTGAAGATGAACTTGATGAAGATTGGAGATAGAGACTTGAAGCTTGAGAGGAAATCCTTAGATCTGGAGAGGGTTTAGGACTAAAATATTTGGTTAAGTGTTTGAATACGTATTGAGAAATGTTTAGAATTATATGAGGATGAAAAATGGCTAAGTATAGGTATTTTCGTGTTTGGGAACACTTAGGCCTAAGACTTAAAAGTCCTGGACCAAAGTCGAAACTACGCAACAAAATACACTGAGGCGCGCCCTTGGCGCGTACCGCCATGGGTGCGGAAACGTCACTAGGATTTGCATTTTTGGAATATCAGAATTGCTAATCGATTGATCTGAAATCGGAGTTAGACTCATTTTCCACTCAATTTGACTCCCTGAATAAGAATATGAAGTCAGATTTTCGATATCGCACATGGAGATATATGGAAATTATGATTCCGGGCACTTCTAAGGCACATTTTCAACCACTTTTTTGTTTCATTACAATATCTCCCCCTTGGGAATATTCGTCCCTGAATGTCAAAGTATATGAGAGACACAAACATGACGATTTCTGCCCACATAAGAATGCAAAAATGCACTTAAACATTATTTCAAAAATCTCATCATAAGTGTAAAATCATCATGAACTTGTCAAATTAAACATGAATGTATGCATATGTCATGGGCTGAACTTATACTTGAAATTATATAGGGGACTTAGAGTGATACCTTAGGCTTGAGTGGAGTGGAATAGGTAAGGATATCATTTTTGCATGTCCGCTGCGGCCTCCCATGTAGCACTTTCGACTTGTTGATTCCTCTAAAGGACCTTAACAGAAGCCACATCCTTGTTCCTCAATCTCTTCACTTGCCTAACCAAAATCTGAACCAGAACCTCTTCATAAGTCAAGTTGTCCACAGCTACCCCTATAACATCAAGAGGCATAATAGCATTTGGATTACCCACACGCTTCCTCAACATAGACACATGAAAGACCTGATGAACCAATTCCATTTCTCTAGGAAAATCCTACTCATAGATCACCTTACTGATCCTTCTCATCACCCTATAAGGGCCCATATATCTAGGGCTCAACTTGCCCTTCTTACCAAAATGGACCAAATAAACCCAATCATTAACTTCGACATCAAGCTCCCATCTCCTCACATCGGTATAAGACTTTTGACGGCTTTGGGCCATCTTCAATCTTTCCCTAATAATCCTAACCTTCTCAAGTGCCTCCTTAGCCAGATCTTGTCCTAACAAGGTCACCTCACCACTTTCAAACTACCCAACCAGTGATCTACATCGTCTACCACAAAAAGCCCTAAATGGAGCCATATCGATGCTAGAATGGTACCTATTGTTGTAAGCAAACTCAAGCAATGGGAGATGATCATCCCAACTACCTTTAAGCTCCAATACACAAGCTCTAACTCAAGGGTTTGGATGGTCCTTTTGGCTTGGCCATCCATTTGTGGGTGGATGGTCGTAGAATGCTTAACTCTAGTACCAACACCCCTTTGGAAAGATCTCCAAATATGTGAAGTAAATTGAGCTCCACGATCCAATATAATGGATAAATGAACCCCATGTAATCTCACCAAGTCATGTATGTACAACCTAACATACTCTTCATCCCCATATATGGTCTTAGTTGATAGAAAGTGGGCAGATTTCATCATCCTATCAACCACAACCCAAATGGAATGAAAACCTGTCCTAGTCTTGGGTAACCCAACCTAAAAATCCATATTAATCACCTCCCACTTCCAAGTAGCAGTCTCTATTTCTTGGGTTAGGCCACCCGACCTTTGATGTTCGGCTTTGACTTGTTGACAACTATGGCAACTGGAAACGAATTTGGCAATGTTCCTCTTCATGTCTCCCCGCCAATACAGCTCCGTCAAATCTCTGTACATTTTAGTAGAATTGAGGTGAATATAATAAGACGAATTATGGGCCTCATCAAGGATCTTTCATATCAAGTCATCAACACAAGGCACACACAACCTACCTTGGTATCTACGAGCACCATCTGCCCCTTGGGAGAAAACCTCTCCTTTGCTATCTTTCACCAAGGCCTTCAATTCTAACAAAGAGGGGTCAAGATCTTGTTTAGCTTTCACCTTCTCAACCAATGAGAACCATAAACAACAACAAGACCACCATTATCCATGTCCCCCAACCTAACTCCCAATCTAACAAAATGATGGACCTCCCTAGCCACCTCCCTATCACCACCATCAACATTAGCTAGGCTAGAAATAGATACCCTACTCAAAGCATCCTCCACCACATTAGCCTTACCCGAATGGTAATGCACCCTCATATCATAGTCCTTAAGAAGTTCTATCCATTTCCTTTGCCTCAAGTTAAGATCTTTCTGAGTGAAGACATAATGGAGGCTCTTATGATCGGTGAACACATTAACATGCACCCCCTACAAGTAATGACGCAAAATCTTTAATACAAATACCACGGCGACTAGTTCAAGATCATAGGTAGGGTAGTTATTTTCATGCACCTTGACGTTCCTAGAAGCATAGGCTATGACCTTAACATTTTGCATTAGAACAAAACCCAAGCCAACTCTAGAAGCATTTCAATGCATAACAAATCCCTCTAGCCCATCTGGTAGTGACAATATTAGAGAGGACACAAGCTTATCTTTCAAGGTTTGGAAGCTTCTCTCACACTCATCGGTCCACACAAACTTGGCCTTCTTTTGAGTCAACTTTGTCACAGGGGAAGCAATAAAAGAGATCCATTCACGAACCTCCGATAATATCCTGCAAAGCCCAAGAAACTCCTAATGTCCAACGGGGTCAACGGTCTAGGCCAATTTTTAATCATATCGATCTTCTTAGGATCCACCATAATGCCTTCCCCCGACACCACATGTACTAGGAAGGAAACCTCCTTCAACCAAACTTCACATTTTTCATATTTAGCATATAGCTTCTCCTCCCTCAATCTTTGCAACACAACCTTCAAATGAGCCCTATGCTACTCCTCACCACAAGAACAGATCCAAATATCATCAATGAATAGCACAACAAATAAATCAAGGTAGGGTTTGAAGATCCCATTCAAAAGGTCCATGAAGATGGCCGGTGCATTGGTCAACCCAAAAGACATCACAACAAACTCGTAATGCCCATATCTAGTACGAAAGGCCATCTTGGGAATATCACACTCCCTCAGCTTCACTTGATGATACCTGGATCAATCTTAGAGAAATGGCTAGCCCCTTGCAATTGATCACACAAATCATCAATCCTTGGAAGAGGATACCTATTATTGATGGTAACCCTATTGAGTTACCAGTAGTCAATACATATCCTAAGGGACCTATCCTTCTTTTTCACAAACAACACTGGTGCACCCCAAGATGATTGGCTAGGCCTAATACATCCATTCTCCAACAAGTCCCTTGATTGTTCCTTCACCTCCTTCAACTCCACCGGGGCCATACGAAGGGGGAATAGAAATAGGTTGAGTATCGGGAAGGAGATCTATACAAAAATCTATTTCCTTTTTGGGAGGAACACCAGGAAGTTCATTTGGAAAGACATCAAGGAACTCATACAACTGGAACCGAATCTATAGGAATGACTTTGGACTCCACATCTCTAACCCTCACAAGATGGTAAACACACCCATTAAAGATCAACTTATGGTCCTCAATGCAAGAGATGAACCTACCCTTAACCAACACATCATGACTCTCCCATTGAAGGATGGGTTCATTTGGAAATTGGAATTTGACCCTATGGGTTCTACCCTCAATAGAAGCATAGTATGCATGCAACCAATACATCGCAAGAATGGCATCAAAACAACCATGTCAAACTCAACAAGATAACAAGGCAACATTTTATGCAACATGCAAATAGGACAACTCCTATAGACTTTTGCAGCAACAATAGATCCACCAATAGGAGTAGACACCTCATATAACTCATGCAATAATTTGGGATCAACATGAAGCCTTTTCGCAACAAAAGGGGTACCAAAAGAAAGTGTGGCACCCGGATCAATCAATGCATACACATAAAAGTCAAAGATTTTCAACATATCGGTAACAATATCGGGGACCTCATAAACCCCTTACCTCCCATGTAAAGCATAAAAACTGTTGTGCCTTGGGGCACCATCTGGTCGGTCAACTCCCAAAGGAACTACATTAGCACCTTGAGGACGAACCTCCTTACCTTGTTGCAATTTTGAGGGCAATCTATTGCCTTATGCCCTATTTCCCCACAACCATAGCAAGCACCAGTATTCCTCAAGCATGGGCCACCATGAACCTTACCACACTTCGGACACACATCAATAGGAGCCACACCCTTACCACCTTGGGCCCTTGGAAAATCATTTGCAACCCTCTTTTGAAATGCATGAGAAGACCCTTGGCCTCGATGGAATCGACCACACTTTTGGAACTTACCTTCAAAACGGGCCCTCTTGGCTTCATGCCCCCTTCTCTTCCTCAATTTCTCCTCTTCCATTTGTTTGGCATAGGTCATCAAACATGACAAGTCCATGTCACTAATCAAAATGGCAGACCGGCACTCCTCACTAACCAAGTCGGAAGCACCCATCACAAATTTGGCCATTCTCGACCTTGGGTCGGCAATCAAGTGAGGATCAAACTTTGGAAGTTGGGTGAACTTGAGGGCATAGTCCCACACACTCATGGACCCTTGTCTCAAATTCATAAGTTCCACCAATTTGGCTTCCCTAAGCTGAAGAGGGAAAAATTGATTAAGAAAAGCTGCCTTGAACTCTTCCCATAGAACCACGTTGTTGACTCCCTTTTCCTCCTTCCATTGTTTGTACCATATTTGTGCTACCCATTTGAGTTGGTAGGCCGCCAACTCCGCCTTATCTTCCAGTACTCATGATAGACAAAATCTTGTAGACCTCATCAATGAATTCTAGAGGGACCTCACTCACCTTTGATCCATGAAATTCCAGGGGATTTATCCTCATGAAATCTCTCACTCGAGATGCTGGTGTAGGATCATGAAGAGCTTGTGCCCCTTGGTTGGCTTGATTAGCTGCCACTTATGCAAGCAAAGTGAGAGCATCCACAAGTCTCCATTGGTTGGTTGCTCCTCGGGTGTGCAGGCTCATCTTCCTCTCGTGTTAGGCATGATCTAGCATAGCAAAGGATAATTGTTTGGTGGTAAATTTTACTTCAACTCTATATCACGACTTAGAACACCAAGAAGGGAAACATTTCCTAAACATCTCATAGCCTCCTATTCATAGTTATGGTGCAGAGAAAATCCATGAATAAGACTCTAATCAATGAGTAGATATAGTAATATGGCATGCATGGAAGATGATCATAGTAAATCATGCTTATATGGATCATGAAGTAAGTATAAGGAGTGACCATGCTTACTGCAAGCCAAGGCCTACCACCCCCTTGGATAGGCACATGAGTTACAAACCCCTTCATGAGGTTAATAAAGTACAAATCCCCAATAAAGTGGATGGAGTACAAACCTCCCAACAAGGTTGATGGGTACAAACCCCTAGCAAGGTTGATGGGTACAAATCGCCAACAAGGTTACCCGGGCCTACTACCCCCCGAGCTATGCGATCGAGGTACCAACCCCTCAATAAGATTACCGGGCCTACAACCCCCCGAGCTAGGCTTAGTCATACCCAATATTATATAGATAATATCATATACATATACACTCCTTCCTCATCGTATACATACATTCCTTTTTCATCATCATTCCATCATCATTTCATCATCACAAAGTCATTTAATTCATAAGACATGTATTGGACCTTCAGTTCCTCAAGAATCCATAGCTAGACATTTTATCAAACACTTAGAGAGTGTGTAGTGCTAGTGTAAGACCATAAAATTCAAGAGTGATATCATGCTAGAAAATCCAATTGAAACCATCAATAGATTCTTGGTAACACACTCAAGTGATATACATCAAAACCGTCTATCAAATCTCATATTAGATCTTAGATTCATAGCCCTAAACATAGTAAAATAGTTACAATTTCATACACTCCAACATAGTATGCAGTGAATTTCATAATAAATAAGACTCATGAGTAAATCAACTTTAAATCAAGCAAATTTGGGTAAAAGGAAGCTTGGGTATCATGGATGAAAAGAACCCATGAAATAAACCCACAAACCTTAGCTTTGGAGATGAACTTGATGAAGATTGGAGATAGAGACTTGAAGCTTAAGTTGAAATCCTTAGATCCTGAGAGGGTTTTGAGACTTGAATTTAGGAGTAAAATAATTGGCTAAGTGTTTGAATGAGTATTGG
This sequence comes from Solanum medicagineum, assembly GCA_026153255.1. Taxonomy (NCBI): domain Eukaryota; kingdom Viridiplantae; phylum Streptophyta; class Magnoliopsida; order Solanales; family Solanaceae; genus Solanum; species Solanum medicagineum. The sequence continues at coordinate 13,785 of JAPFFP010071756.1, forward strand.
GAAATGTTTAGAATGATATGAAGGTAAAAATTGGCTAAGTATAGGTATTTTCATGTGTGGGAACACTTAGGCCAAAAAAGTCTTGGACTGAAGTCAAAATTAGGCAACAAAATACACTGAGGCACGCCCTTGGCGTGTCGGGCCTGGGTTGCGGAAACCTCACTAGAATTTGCATTTCTGGAAAATTGAAATTGCTAATCGATTGCTCTTAAATAAAGTTTAGGCTCATTTTCCACTCAAATTGACCCCCTGAACAAGAATATGAAGCCAGATTTTCGATATCACCAAAAAAATTTGAGAAATATGGAAATTATGATTCCAAGCACTTCCAAGTAATATTTTCAGGCACGTTTTGGGGTTGTTTCACAATTAGAACAAGACAGGGTCTTGGTCTTGCTTTTCCTTCACTTCTGACATTAGAGATGAAGCAAAAGCATTCTGAACATTGACCTTGCCTTCATTGTTCTCCTCAAGTTGCACTCCCAGTTGAGCCAGTCTATGAACTTTCTTAGCCAATTCTTTCTTTCCTTCCTACCCATGGGCAGGCTACCCATAGACAACCTGCTAAGAGCATCAGTACAATGTTAGCCTTACTTGGGTGGTTGAGGATCCTCATATCATAATCCTTGAGCAACTCCAACCATCTCTTCTGCCATAGGTTGAGCTCCTTCTGATTGAATATGTATTGCGAACTCTTGTGGTCAGTGAACACATCCACATGCACTCCATACAAATAGTGACACTAGATCTTAAGTGTAAATGCAACCGCTGTCAACTTGAGATCATGAGTGGGATAGTTCTTCTCATAGATCTTAAGTTTTCTGAAAGCATCGACTATCACCCTCCCTATCTGCATTAGCACACAACCCAGTCCAACTCTTTATGTATCATAGTATATCACAAAGTCTCCCGTCTCGTCGGGCAAAGTCAAAACCAGTGTTCTAGTCAGTCTAGTCTTCAACTCTTGGAAACGCTTCCCACATTCGTCCTACCACTGAAACCTGACATTCTTCTGAGTTAGCTTGGACAATGGTGCAGATAAGGAAGAGAAGCCCCCAATGAATCTACGATATAAGCCTGCCAATCCCAAGAAGTTCTTATTTTCATTGAAGAGGTTGGTCTAGGCCAGTTCTTAAGCACTTCAATCTCCTGGGGATCCATTCGAATACCGTTCCCCGAACAACATGACCTAGGAAGGCCACAGACTTGAGACAAAACTCACACTTTGAGAACTTCGCGTAAAACTCAAGGTCTTTGGGAGTTTGCAAAACCACTCTTAGATGATTAGTATGCTCCTCTTCATCCTTAAATTCTATCACAAGCATGTCAAGATACGATATGAATACTTTGTTTATCAAATCCATGAAAGTTGTAGGTGCATTAATCAACCTAATGGACATGACCAAGAACTCAAAATGGCCATACTTGTCCTAAAGGCTTTCTTTGGAATATCACTTTCCCTCACCTTCAATTGATGCTAACCCAATCTAAGGTCTATCATGGAGAAGCAAGCAGCACCCTGAAGTTGGTCGAATGGATCATTTATCCTGGGGAGAGGACACTCATTCTTTATTTTGACCTTGTTCAGTTGTCAGTAGTCTATTTACATTCTGTGAGACCCATCTTTCTTACACACAAATAGGATAGGAGCACCCCAAGGAAAGACGCTAGGCCTTTTGAAACCTTTCTCTAATAAGTCTCTAAATTGTTCTTTCAATTCTTCCAACTCAGCGGGGGCCATTCTATAAGGTGGAATTGAAATGGGCTATGTCTTAGGGAAAACATCAATCCCAAAGTCAATATCCCTGACAAGAGGGACTCTAGGCATATCCTCAGGAAACACTTCGGGGAACTTATTCACAATCGGGACTAAGTCAAGAGTAGGAGACTCAACATCATCGAACTTAACTCGCATGAGATGACAAATACAACCCTTGGAGATCAACTTTCTGGCTCTAAGATAAGAGATAAACTTGTCTTTAGGTGGAAGAGAACTTCCCTTCCACTCTAAGTCAGATTCATTACGGAATTGAAACTTAACAATCCGGGTTCTACCGTCAACAGAGGCATAACAGGCGTGAAGCCAATCCATGCCAAGTATCGCATCAAAGTCAACCATCTCATATTCTACCAACTCAGCTAGGGTATTTCTATGATAAATTGATACTACAGAATCCCAAATAAAACACTCTAGCAGAATCCCAAACTTACTAGCCACATAAGGATTCACAAAGGATAAAGTGGAACCCAGGTCAAGTAATGCGTAACAATCAAAACTAAAGACTCGAAGCATACCCGTAACAACATCTGCTGCAACCTCCTGGTCCTATGGATTACCCATAGCATAAAAACAGTTCATCTCCTGTACCCGTAGTCATACCCCTCTGATGATTGCCAGCTGGGTGTGCTGTGAAGGATTGTGCTCTGTTGCTCCCTTCACGTCGTCTCCTTTTCGTACACTCAAACTAGAGTTGACTAGTCTATCCACATGATAACAAACATCCTTACCCACACGGCACTTACCCAGATGAAGCTTACTATACTTATCATAAGGTATCTTTCCCTTCGCACCTTGGGTCACACTCGCTCTAGAATGAGCATCCCGGGACCTATAATTTTGGTAACCATAAGACTTCTGATCAAACCTATTTGTAGTGAGATAACAAAAGCACAGAGAGATAACAAAAGCAAGAGTAGCATAGCTAGTGTACCCGAACTTGAGGACTCACCAAAGCTTATCTTTAAGATGCCAAAAGTAGCCATGTGGAGGGTGATCAAGAGGAGCTCCAGTTCCTACATAGTAATATCATGTACGCATAGAGTATGTGTTAGTACGTTTGAATGTACTAAGTATGTCGGATGCAATGCAATAACACATGGGCAATATAGTCAATATGCATAGTCATAAGCAAGGGATAAGTATAATATCAATATGATATGCACGATCAATGTTAGAAGTAAAACATGCTTGTAATTTATTCAAGTTGCATAGATCATAGTACATGTGTGGAAAGAGTCCTTAACCAACATAGATCAAGCGAGCTACTATTTAGAATCCAAGTCATGTCACCCCTTGTAAAAATTGAGGCATGTCACCCTCTCAACAAGGGGATCGAGGCATGTTAGCCCCTCAACAAGGTGATTGAGGCATGTCACCCCCTCATCAAGGTGATTGAGGCATGTCACCTCCTAAACAAGGTGATTGAGGCCTGTCACCCCCTCAACAAGGTGTGGTCAACTTGCAACACTACAGATACTTTTCATGAATTCAAAACATACATACATTCCTTTCATCATCATGATAGATCATAGATTCATAGTAAATCCTCATGCAAGATAGCTTGAAACCCATAGTAAAACCCTCATACAAGATAGCTTGAAACCCATAGTAAAACCCTCATGCAAGATAGCTTGAAATCCCTCATCTAATCTCATAATAGATCATAGATTCATAGCTCAAAACATGCTTAAACAGTCAACATTTCATGAAACCCCAACATAGTTTATAATCAAATTTCATAATAAGAGATACCCATAGATAATCCAACTTGAAAACATGCAATTTACATAAAAAAGGAAGGTTGGGCCCCACGGGTGAAAGGACCCAATGGTTGAAACCCACATACCTTAAACTTGGGTTTTCTTGATGAAGTCTTGAAGGAGACTTGAAGCTTGAATAGAGTTCTTGAGATCCGGAATTGAGCTTCGGATATTTGCATTTATGGATGAAATATTTGGTCAAGTAATAGAGAGGGTTTTGAGAGTGTCTTGAGTGATATGGAGTTGAAAAATGGCTAAGTATAGGTGTTTTTATGCATAGGAGGGAATGAGTCCAAGATCCTAAAGCCTTAGGCCGAAATAGTGTTAACAAGGAAAATCAACACTGATTCGTGCCCCTAGCGTGTTGCGGCCAGGGTGCGGATCCTCTTCCAATTTCGCAAATTTGCAAAAATAAATTTTCACTGTGGGTCCTCTAAAATTGGGTTATACCCATTCCCCACTTAATTTTTCCCCTGATTACGAATATGAAGTCGAATTTTTGATATCTCGCACAAATTTTGAGATATACGAAAATTACAATTATGGACCTTTTCGAGGCACATTTTCGGGCGTTTTTGGGGCATTTCAATATCTCCTCCTTGTGAACATTCTTCCCCAAATGTCAAAGAAACATACGTAAGAGAAGTAATCATGAAGATTTCAGCCCGACATGAACACAACAAATACACTTAAACATCATTTTCAAAAATCTCAACATGAATGGCAAAATCACCATAAACTTGTCAACATAAACACAAATGCATGCAAATGACATAAGGGCTGAAACTTAATACTTGAAATCACGGAAAGGACTTAGTTTGCTAACTCAAGCTTGAATAGAATGAAAGAGATATGGATATCTCATTTTCATGTCCACTCCGGCTCCCCAAAAAACACTTTCAACTTATTGATTCCTCTAAAGAACCTTGATGGATGCTACACCTTTGTTCCTCAACCCTTTCACATGTCCACACAACATCTCCATTGGGACCTTCTTATAGGTCAGCTCATCTTCCTCAACACCCACAACCTCAAGAGTTCTATAGCACTCAGGTCACCAACACATCCCCTCAACCTAGATACATGAATGACCGGATGAACCCTATCCATTCCCATAGGCAATTCCAACTCATAAGTAACTTCACCAATTCCCCTCAGCACTCTACAAGGACCCACAAACCTTAGGCTCGATTTCCCTTTCTTGCTAAACTGGATCATACCCTTCATGGGTGGGACTTTTAAGGAACCCAATCATCAACACAAGAACACATAGCCTACCTTAGTACCTAAGAAAACCATCTCCCCCTTGGCAGACAACCTCCACTTCACCATCTCCCACCAAAGCATTCCACTCTAGAGAGGCGGGATCAATGTCTTGCTTTAACTTGACCTCTTCAACAAAGAAGATTTGGCTATCAGAACCACTACACTACCATTCTCAACTTCCTTCAACCTCATTCCCAACCTAGCCGACCGATGTACTTTTCTAACCACCTCTTTGTCACCCAAAATTCACACTTATCATATTTAGCAAACAACTTTTCATCCCTAAAGATTAGCAACATTGTCATCAATGACTTATAAGCTCCTCTTTATTCTGAAGATAAATCAATATACCATCCACAAAACTACCACAAACATATCGAGGTAGGGTTTAAAGACCCCATTCATAAGATCCATAAAGATAGCTGGTGCATTAATCAACCAAATAACTCCACTACGACTCAAAATGCTCCCTCCTAGTCCGAAAAGACACCTACCAATATCAACCCCGCTCACTCTCACTTGGGAAAAAGAAACTAGACCGAAGATATATCTTAGAAAAGTGACCAGCCTAGTCTAGTGTTCAAATAGGTCATCTATCCTTAACCATCACGTTACAACTTTACGGGTTCTACACTCATTCGAATCATGATATGCATGTAACCAAACCACTCCAAGACGTCCAAACCCACCATGCCAAGTTCAACAAAATCACAAGACAACACTTTATGCAACAAGGACAAAGGACAACCCTTACAGACTTTTCTAGCAACAATAGACTCACCAGTGGGTAGACATCAAAGAGGTTCACATAGAAATTCGTATCACACATGAAGCTCTTGGGATACAAAAGGAGAAATGAAAGAAAGAGTGACACCCGAGTCTGTCAAAGCATACGCATCACATCAAAAACCTTTAAGATACCAATAGCAACGTCAGGCAGCTCATCCAACCCTTGCCTCCCTTGAAGGGCATAGAACCAATTATGTCGTGGAGCACTCTCTTGTTGGCCTTCTCGGGCCCTTTGATCAACACGACCACCTTTACTCCTTTTTCAAGCATATGGGCAATCGACTAGCTTGTGACCCTCTTCTCCACAACCATAGCAAGCATTGTTCTTCCTCAAGAAATGACTACCATGGTTCCTCCTACACTTTTGATACCTAGGGTTATACACCCCATCAATACCAATCTCTTGTTTGGAGCATTGGAGGGATCTTGGTCTTGAAAGCCACCATCAAACCGAACCCTCTTGGACTCCTCACCTCCCTTCTTCCTAAACTTCTCCCCTTTGAGTTGTTCGACATAATTATGAGTTGAGACAAGTCCATATCACTTATAAGCATCATAGTATGACACTTTACATTTACCAAGTCGGATACCCCCGACACAAACTTGTTCATCATTAATCTAGGTTAGGCGACCAATTGAGGAACATACTTGGAGAGTCTGTTGAATTTGAGCGTACAATCCCTCAAACTCATGGACCCTTTCTTGAGGTTCATAAATTCCATTATTTTATCCTCTCTCAACTCAATAAGGAAGAACTGATTGAGGAAGGTGACCTTGAACTCATCCCGAGGAATAGCATCTTCATTTCCCCTCTCCACCTTCCATTGCAAAAACCAAATTTGAGCCACACCCTTTAGTTGGTAGGCCACTAGTTCCGTCTTCTCCTCCAAATTGACCCCCATAATGGACAACACCTTATACACCTCATCAATGAATTCTTGGGGATACACATCCATCTTCGATCCATGGAACTCTGGTTGGTTTATTCTGGTGAAATTCCTCACCCACGAAGCCAGAGTAGGAGTATGAGGGGCTTGGGCCCCTTGATTTAATTGGTTGGTCATTGCATGGGCCAACATAGTAATGGCATTTTGGAACTCAATTTCAGTAGCCCCTCCACCTTGAGGAGCTTGGGGAGTGGGATAGGCCGGTTGTCCCATTGGTGTACGGTCCCTCCTTGGTCTTCCACTTTGAAATAACATGATCTAGAGGAGAAAAGAGCATTCATTAGGGAGAAAAATCCTTACCTTGCAACTGAGGCACGATATAGACTATGAAGAAGTGAAAGATTTCCTAAAATGCCTCATAGGCTCCCATTCATAGTTATGGCGCACTTCACAACCTTGAATAAGACTCAAATCGGTGCGGTGTGTTGGATTCTGAGGACCATTAATAACCTAGTGCTCTGATACAAAGTTTGTCATAACCCAAGCCTAGGGCCTAGACGTGACATGGCGTATGAGGAATCCGAATGGCACGACCTAAGCCTAGGGCCTAGACATGACACGGCGAATGGGGAACTTAAAAGGCCCCCAACAAAGCCTCTTAGCATATCATTACACATCATTGTCCATGAAAGCAATTAATCAACATAAAGAAATTATAAATAGGGCAAGGGACTAAATGAGAATTTTCATAAGATAAACACTAAACAAGAGAGTCAAGGCTCAATACATCAAATGTCCAACAACACCTCAACTACATAGATAAGAGCGGGGGCTGACACAAGCATGCGGGCTCACCCTCATAATCATTACATACATAAAAGAAAGATAGTCTTAGTATATAGCATGAGATATAGATATTGTCCCCGGAATGGAGGACTCACCAACTATCTTGAGATAGATCGTACTAACCACGTGGACGAAGATGCTCAAGTGGGGCTCCGGTTCCTACATGGTGACATTATGTAGTCATGGAGTATGCATTAGTATGTTTGAATATACTAAGTATGTAGGATGCAATGCAACGAGTGATAAGAACCATAAACAAAATGCATAACAGAGGCAATGAATAAGCATATAGCAATAAGGCATGTATGAATGATGCTTGAAGTAAAATCGTGCTTATATAGAACATAATAGATGTGTAAGGAAAGACCATTATTAGTGAATATCCAAGGCCTACCACTTCCTTGGAGAGGCGAATGAGGTCAAAACCCCTCAATGTGGTTGATGAAGTACAAACCCCTCAACATGGTTTATGAGGTACAAACCCCCTAATATGGTTATCAAGGTATAAGCCTCTCAACATGGTTTTCAAGGTACAAATCCCTCGATTTGGTTGCACTGGCCTACCACCTCCCCAGAGAGGCGATCGAGGTACAAACCCTGCAATATGGTTACCAGGACCTATAACCTCCTGACTGAGGCTTGTTCAATTCCTAACACTATAGAGCTTATATAATATACATACATTCCTTTCATCATCGTAAAGTCGTTCAACTCATAAGACATGCATTGGGCCTTCAATTCCTCGAGAAATCATAATCGAATATTTAATCAAACACTTGGCAGGTGTGAAGTGCTAGTGTAAAACCATGCAATTGAAGAGTGGAAGCATGCTAGAATATTTTGTGTAAAACCTTCAATAAATACTTGGTAACACCCTCAAATAATATACATCAAAACCCTTCATCAAATCTCATAATAGATCTTAGCTTCATAGCTCAAAACATTCTAAAACAATCACAATTTCATGAAACCCCAACATAGTGTGCAATGAAATTCATAATAAGAGAGACCCATAAGTAAATCAACTTTAAATCATGCAATTTTGGTAAAAAGTAAGCTTGGGCACCCTGGGTGGAAGGACGCAATGGTTGAAAACCACATACCTCAGTTTTGGAGAATTCCTTGATCAAGATTTTAATGGATACTTGAAACTTGAGTGAAATCCTTAAAATCCGGAAGAGATTTGGACACTTGAATTTTGAGATGAAAGATTGTTTAAGTGTTTGAGAGAGTATTTGGGAATGTCTTGAATGATATGAAGGTGAAATATAGCTAAGTATAGGTATTTTCATGCATTGGAAGGCTTAGGCCCAAGATCCAAAGGCCTTGGACCAGACAAGAAAACTGGCACATTTTAAAACTGTGGCGCACCCTTGGCGCGTCACGCCAGGGGCGCGGATCATCACTTGAAATCACATTTTTGCAATTTTTAGATTTTGATATGGTTTCTGTAAAATCAAGGTTAGACCCATTTCCCACTCAACTTTGTCCAATGAACAAGAATATGAAATCAGATTTTCGAATATCATGCATGGATTTTCAGATATATGAAAATTATGATTTTGGGCATTTTCGAGGCACATTTTTAGGCATTTTGGGGTCATTTCAATATCTCCACCTTGGGATCATTCATCCTCGAATGTCAAAGAAACATATCTGAGAGGTTTAACCTGATACTTTCAGCCCATATATGGATGCAACAATGCACTTTAAACATCATTTCAAAAATCTCAACATAAGTGTAAAATCATCATGAACTTGTCAATCTAAACATGAATGCATACAAATATCTTGGGCTAAACTTAGACTTGAAATCACATAGGGGAGTCAGATAAATATATTAGTCTTGAATAGAGTGGAAAGATAAGGATATCACTTTTTCATGTCCGCCTCGGCCTCCCACATAGCACTTTCGACTTGTTAATTCCTCCAAAGGACCTTGACGGAAGTAACGTCCTTGTTCCTTAGACTCTTCACTTACCTATACAAGATCTCCACTGGATCCTCCTCATAAGTTAAGATATCTTTAACTACACCCACAACATCCAATAGAACAATAGCATTCGGATCAACCACACACTTCCTCAACATAGACACATGAAACACTGGATGAACCAAATTCACTACACTAGGCAACTCCAACTCATAAGACACCTTATCAATCCTTCTCATTACCCTATAACGAACTACATATATTGGACTCAACTTTCCCTTCTTACTAAAATGAACCACACCCTTCATGGGTGAAACCTTCCAATAGACCCAATCACCAACTTTAAATTCAAGGTCTCTCCTCCTCACATCGGCATAGGATTTGTGACGACATTGGGCTATTTTCAACCTTTCTCTAATCATCCTAACCTTCTAAAGAGCCTCCATAAGTAGATGCGGACCCATCCTAGCGACCTCTCCTACCTCAAACCACTTAACCGGTGATCTAAATCGCCTACCATAAAGGGCCTCAAAAAGAACCATACCAACGCTTGAATGATAGCTATTGTTATAGGTAAACTTAATCAATGGAAGATGATCATCCCAACTACCCTTAAGCTCCAATACACAAGCCTTAAGCATATCCTCAAGTGTTTTAAAAGTTTTTTTGGCTTGGCTATATGTTTGAGGGTGGAAGGCCGTACTAAGCTTTACCTTAGTTCCAAGAACTCTTTGAAAGGACCTCCAAAAATGTGAAGTAAATTGAGCACCACGATCCAATATGACAAACAAGGGAACCCCAAGCAATCTCACCAACTCATGAATGTAGAACCTAGCATAATCTTCAGCCCCATATGTGGTCTTATCCTGTAGAAAGTGAGCTGATTTCATCATTTTATCAACCACAACCCAAATGCAATCTGTTAGAATCCTTAATTATAGGGATGCCTTAATTATAGGGATTCCTTAATTATAGGGATTTTTCCTTAATTATAGGAATTCCTTAATTATAGGGATTTTTAGAATCATTAAAAATATTCTGCTGCCTTGTATAGAGCCCAAGCTTCTGTATATA
>JAPFFP010071783.1:0-47596 GCA_026153255.1 Solanum medicagineum
ACCGTGCGCTGGTGCATGGGCGACCCATGGCTGGCAAAGCGGACAATATATGCACGTGTGGGTCCGGGCTGTTACAGTTTCTCATTCTTGAGGGTTAACTCCCCAACTATGGTATGTCAAATCTGAAGGTTCGTAATGCTCTATGGCTATTTGCCAAGGCGGTGACCATTCAACTTAATCCACAAGTGGATGTTCTCGAGAATTCAAGGGATAAGAGGAGGGAGAGTGAGGCTAAGAGGGCCCGAGTTGGTGGTGTCTCATCTTCTACTAGACTACCGGTGCCCAAATGTGGAAAGAAGAGGATCCCTTTTGCCACTTGTCAGGAATGTGGCAAGAAACATCAAGAAAGGTGTTTCGCGGGAATCACGGATTGTTTCACATGTGGCGGTGTTAGACATTGGATGAGGGATTGCCCAGTGGCCTCAAAGGAAAGGAGAAGAAGGGCGCAAGTTGAAGGGGGGCTCCCATATGCTAAGCCCAATGGAAATGGTCGGATGACCCGTCCTAGGTGCCCAAAATGTGGGAGAAATCATTGTGGCACATGTCTGAGGAAAATAAGTGCATGCTTTGGGTGTGACAAGATAGGCCACAAGATTGTTAGCTGTCCATATGTTCAAAGGAAGGGTAAGGGTGTTAGTGTTCAAGCTTCTCCTCTGTGCCACAAGTATGGGAAGGACCATCTGGGAGATTATTTGGCCAGTTCGAGTGCATGTTTTGAGTATGGTGAAAAGGATCACGGGTCCGGACATTATCCATGAGTTGCTAAGGGCTATGAGGATGACCGTCCACTAATGATGTTCATGCTCCAATAAGAAAGCGGTTGCTGTGAGCAATTAACCTAACTGGAGGTTACGGTCGAATCCACAAGGAATATGGGTCTTGACAATAGAGATCCACTACCAATCATTTCAAGCGTCAATTACTAAAATCTCTAAATGGGGGGGGGAGGGGGGTTTATTTGTAATTCAAGAACAAAATAAAAACTAAACTAACGATGCAGAAAAACACTAAAATTTAGGGACAACTTGGGAATTGTGTTTCGCATGATTCGTTGACTCAATTACCCTAGACGACACAACTCTAATTGAGAATCCACATGCAGGACGGTAATGTAGGTCCTTCCAGTCCTTTTGTGAAGGTGAAGATCGAATTGCACCATAGCGCGTCGTCGGCAACCATGGTGTGCCAACTAACCATTACCTATTATCCCAGTCAACCTCCCGTTGGTCTGTTTTGGTTGATTAGACGAGAACACATCAACGGAATCCTGTCATTTACATTTCTTTTCCTATTCGTCTCTACCTTGGTCCGGCTCGTGATAGTTGGCGGGGTTTGGTGTTGGCCACACCAAACAACAATCAAGATGAAGGGAAACAAACAATACATGCAAAACCCCAATCAAAAAAATGTACAAAGTCTAGGTTATTTCAAGTCGACTACTCATGGTTCCCACAACCCCAAATTCTGGGTTTCTAGCTACTCATGACTAAGGCAAAAACAACAACAATGCAAATAGAAGACATAGTTGAGAGTTTACCAAAACAATGAAGAACAAGAATGCCACAAGTTGCAAACCACAATCTTGGATTAATGGAGAATGAGTATAATGTGTGTTTTCAATCCCCAAAATTGGGTCTTCAAATTTAAAAAGCGAATCTACACTAAACCCTAGAAAAACCCTAAGAATATTCAAGGGAGAATATTCAAAGTGTTCCCTATAATATTCAATGTATCAGCCCCTTAAGAAAAACCTATCATAAAGTATTTATAGTATTTAAAATTTAACCCTATAAAGTAAATAGAAAAGACAGCTGGCAATAGGTACGACTTATAGGGTGACCTACTAGTCATAATAGGGGTCTCGTATCAGGCACTTTGCATTTTGGACTTGACTGTGATGACCCACTAGTATGAGTCTTTGCTTGGGCTACAACTTGTATGCTTCTCTCATAGTCTAGGCCTTCAGTTCTTGGTCCAAACTTTTAGCTCTTTGTTTCTTGCTACGAACCCACCTATACGAGTCATAGTAAGGCCTATGACTCGTAGAATGGCCTCGAAAGGCTGACCTCCACTTAGCAGATTTCTGATTTTTGCGCACTGTTTCTTGCTACGGGATCACCCTATGACTCGTAGCTTGGGCTACGACTCGTAGGATGGCTCATATATCCTGTACTTCAGTAAAATCTGCAATTCTCTCCCAAGATCATGCCAACCTATCTTTTCTGCAATAACATTACAAAAACACATAAAAACCATAAAAAGTCATATTAAGAACTTAAAAAATCCCTTGCTTTAGGAATCAAATGTGTTGTATTTTGACAGCACATCAACACCCTCAACTTAGAACTATTGCTTCTCCTCAAGCAACAACTCAATCAAAACAGATAATGAGAAACACGTAGTAGTTACTCTAATGGCGTATACTTCATTCACTCTAATTCAGGTACCTGACTTTCATTTTCAAAACTAAATTGCAAAGCTACTAAGCAAACCAAAACACAAAGATGTATCCAGCAATCCAACTATGACAAGTAAAGGAGTATCAACCATCCATAATCACTGGATTAGTCATATGCTAATAATGCAATGCAAATGCCCTCACAGAAAAAAAAGTCCCTCTTACTCACTCAACAAACATTCAGAATTTAGGGACTGTGAAAGCATTCTCACTCTCACAAATGAAATTCATGTAAAATCACTAACTTCATAGGCTTGCTTTTATACCCAACTTCTGAATTGGTGACAAAGTGGTTTTGAATCACTTTAGGACTTAATGGCTTATAACATAGGCCAACGGGGCTTTGGTATGACATTTTAGGCAAGTAGTGACTAAAAGCTATCCTTGAACCATGTTTTTTTAAACACTCTTACCTCCGTAACTCAACCATTTTCATTAAATACTCCCTTATTCTTCCTTTTCAAGCTTTTCCCTGTTTTACAGTTGTGCCTCATTTTTGAACTCATTTTTGCTATCTTCTTCAATCCAAGGAAACTTTTCTTTTCTTTTCTTTAACCTGGCACATGACTTCTTCATTTTTTTCTTTCTTTCTTTCCCAATTAACCACCTCATTTTCATCACTTTACTGTAACAAGGGCCACCCTCAACTTAGGCTTTTAGCCTGAGGGGAAGTACACAATATCTATTTTCCAAACCAGGGCAACTACTCGTAGCCACCCTCAACTTAGGCTTTTAGACTCAATCGAGGTTCACATGTCCAAGGATAGACCAGGGCCAATATCCAGGTATTTTATAAAACAAGGCTAGGCTAGCTAGGTGTCAAGAAAGAATAGGTATCTAAAAAGCTCAAAAAATTGGAACAAGGGATAAACTATCACATTTGGTAGGTTATTTAGGCAAAAGTGGACTTTACTAATGGAACAATGGCCTAAAATCCTTTTCCAATCCAACAAAATCACCAGTCTAATCTTAGAGTAATAAGGCAAGTTTTGAGTCCCTACATAATACTTGAATGCGTCAAAATAAGCTCACACAAATATGACATCGCACAAACAATCAAGTATAGACTCATAGGTCGTGCTTCAAGCATTAACTTGCCTTCTCATTATCAGATCAAACATTGCCAGATAATCACATGCATGATTGCACTAATAACCAACAAAATCAAAAATTTTGAGGGTACCGAATTTTTAAAACATTCAAAAAGCATTTAAAAACTATATATATATGCCAAAAGATCATAACTATTATATATCTACAAATTATCTACACTACCTAAAAATACCGGCTCAACAAAAATTAAAACATCCACAAGAAAAAAGAAGCACAACAAGAGAACCTTGGGATCAAAATAGGGGAAGTTATGGACTAGAGGTTACTCAGACTTTACCTTAATCCATAACTTCCCACACTCCACCAAAAGAGAATACTTTATCCTTAAAGTAAAGACACATATTAAAAACAAATACCCAAAACATATATACACACTAAAAAGCAACATTTCAAAACTAAACATCCAAAACATATGTAAAAACAAAATTCAAAACAAAACATTTAAAAATATCCAAAAACCAACATAACGAAAATATTGTCTAATAAAAAGAACAAAACATCCATAAATAACAAGTAAGGGCTGGGGTTAAAATATCAAACATAATGGTGCTCAAGCACCGGCATCTGTCTGGTCTGGGGGGTCCTAAGCGACGGTCTCCTCTTCTATAGTTTGGGCTGCAGCAGCGTGTGAACTACTCTCTCCCTGTGCTATCTGCTGCTCCCGATCCCTCTGTATAGCTGCCAGAGCTAGAGACTCCTGCACCACCTCATCTAGTATTGGCTCCTCGTCCAATGTTGCTACCTCCTCGTCAGTCCTGGGCCTCTTTTGGCTCGCATCTGGGTCCTTACTCTCGAGGGGCCTCTTCCCGTGGGCATGTGGGCGGTCCTCTAATAAGTCAAAAATATCATCACCCGCCGGTGCCACCTCTGGGACTGGTATCGGGGCCGCTAACATCTTCAACAAGTCGGCCTTGAACTTGGCCAACTCCTCTATTACGCCCTCAAAAAGAGCCATACCAACACTACACTGATAGCTATTATTGTAAGCAAACTCAATCAATGGAAGATGATCATCCCAACTACCCTTAAACTCCAAAATAGAATCTCTAACCATATCCTCAGGAGTTTGGATAGTTCTTTTGGCTTGGCCATCTGTTTGAGGGTGAAAGGCCATACTAAGCTTAACCTTTATACCAAGACCTTTTTAGAAGGACCTCCAAAAGTGAGAAGTTTATTGAGCGCCATGATCAGATAAGATAGACTAGGGTACTCCATGCAATCTAACCACTCATGAATGTAGACTTAGCATAATCTTCGTCCCCAAAAGTAGTCTTAACCGGTAGGAAATGAGCCGACTTTGTCATCGTATCTACCACAACCCAAATAGAATCACAACCCTTTCTAGTCTTAGGCAACCCAACCACACAATCCATGTTAATTTCCTTACATTCTAAGGTGGAATCTCTATATCGTGTGTTAGGCCACCCGACCTTTGGTGTTCGGCTTTTACATTTTGGCAACTATGACAATCGGATACAAATTTTGCAATGTCTTTCTTCATACCACCCCACCAAAACACCTCCCTCAAATCACTATACATCTTGGTAGAACCGGGGTGAATAGAATAGGAAGAATCATGAGCCTCATCAAGAATCTTCAAACTCAAGCCATCACCACTAGGCATATACATCCTACCTTGGTACCTAAGGGCACCATCTCCCCCTTGGGGGAAAACCTCCACCTTGCCCTTTCTCACCAAGGCCATCAATTCTAACAAGGAGGGGTCAAGATCATACTTTGCTTTTACCTAATCAACCGAGGAAGATTTTGAACCATCAACAACCATAATACCCCCATTATCAACCTTTTCCAATGTAACCCCCAATCTAGCCAACCCATGGACCTCTCTAGCCTCCTCTTTGCCCCCATCATCAACATGAGCTAGGCTACCCATAGACACACCTCTCCAAGCATCTGCGACAACATTAGCCTTTATGGGATGATAATGCATACTCAAATAATAATCCTTAAGAAGTTCCAACCACGTTCTTTGTCTTAATATGAGGTCTTTTTGAGTGAACATATATTGGAGACTCTTATGATCGGTAAACACATCAACATGCACCCCATACAAATAATGACGCCAAATTTTCAAAGCAAATACCACAGCGGCCAATTCAAGATCATGAGTAGGATAATTCATTTCATGCACTTTGAGTTGCCTAGAAGCAGAGGCTATCACCTTACCATTTTGCATCAAAACACAACCCAAACCAATCCTTGAGGCATCACAATACACAACAAACCCTTACAACCCTTCTGGTAGTGACAAGATAGGAGTGGACACAAGCTTATCTTTCAAAGTTTGGAAACACTTTTCGCTCTCATCGGTCCACAGAAACTTAGCCTTTTTTTGGCTGAACTTATTTATGGGAGCAGTAATAGAAAAGAATCCATTCACAAACCTCCGATCGTAACCCTCTAAGCCCAAGAAGCTTCTAATATCCGATGGGGTCAAAGGTATAGGCCAATTTCTAATCACATCCATCTTCTTAGGATCAACCTAAATACCAACTCCCGACACTACATGACCTAGAAAGGCAACCTCTTTCAACCAACATTCACACTTCTCATATTTAGCATACAACTTCTCTTCCCTCAATTTTTGAAGCACCACCCCCAAATGACCCACATGCTCCTCCTCACTATGAGAGTAGATCAAGATATCAACAATGAAAACCACAACAAAAGAATCAGGGTGTGGTTTAAAGACCCTATTCATAAGATCCACGAAAATGGCTGGTGCATTAGTCAACCCAAAAGACATAAACACAAACTCATATTTGTCGTATCTAGTTCAAAAGGCCATCTTGGGAATGTCACACTCCCTCACCTTTACTTGATGATACCCGGATCGAAGATCAATCTTAGAGAAGTAGCTAGCCCCATGAAGTTGGTCAAACAAATCGTCAATCCTTGGTAGAGGGTACTTATTCTTTATGGTGACCATATTAAGTTGCAGGTAGTCAATGCACATTCTAAGAGACCAATCGTTCGTCTTCACAAACAACACCGGTGCACCCAAAGGTGATTGACTAGGCCTAATATAACTCTTCTCCAATAAATCTCTCAATTGCTCCTTTAACTCTTTTAACTCCACCGTGGTCATACAGTAAGGGGGAATAGAAATGGTTTGAGTATTGGGAATGAGGTCCATACCAAAATCTATTTCTCTTTTGAGATGAACACCAGAAAGGTCATTTGGAAAGGCATCAAGGAACTCATTAACCACCGGAATCGACTTTATAGGAAGGACTTTGGACTCCATATCCCTAACCCTCACAAGATGATAGAGACACCCTCTAGATATCAACTTTTAGGCTTTAATGAAAGAGATAAACCTACCCTTGACCACCATATCATGACTCTCCCACTCAAGGATGGGTTCATTTGGGAATTGGAATTTGATCGTACGAGTTCTATAATCAATAGAGGCATAATTTGCATGCAACCAAAATCCATCCCAAGAATAACATCAAAATCCACCATATCTAACTCAACAAGATCACAAGGCAATATTTTATGCAAGATTCAAATGGGGCAATTTCTATAGACCTTTCTAGCAACAATAAATGCACTAATAGGAGTAGACACCTCATAAGACTCACTCAACAATTCGGGCTCAACATGAAACTTTCTAGCAACAAAAGGAGTAACAAAAGAAAGAGTGGCACCTAGGTCTATCAATGCATACATAGCAAAATCAAAGACTTTTAACATATCGGTGATGACATTGGGCACCTCATCAACTCCTTGTCTCCCCTGGAGTGCATAGAACTGATTGTGCCTTGGGGCGCCACCTTGTTGGCCTCCTCTCCCCAAAGAAACCACATTATCAACTCGGCCTCGTGGACCAACATGTTTACTATTTTTTTTTATTCTAGGACGATCAACCTTCTTGTGACCTACTTCCCCATAACTATTGCAAGCATTAGTTGTGACTCAAACATAGGCCATCATGGCCTCTACCATATCTTGCGCATATAGGTCTAGACACCACACCACTACCTCCATGGGGGCTTGGGTAGTCATTAGTAAATCTTCCATTAGGAACATGAGAAGACCCTTGGCCTTGGTGAAATAGGCCACCCTTGGAACCTTAGAACTTACCATCAAAATGAGCCCTCTTGGCCTCACCAATTTTCCCCTTTCTCAACTTCTCCCCCTCCAATTGTTCGGCATAAGTCATTAGGCAGGACAATTCCATATCACCGATCAACGTAGCGGCCGGGCACTCCTCATTCACCAAATCTGATACACCCATCACAAACTTATTCATTCTAGATCTCGAGTCGGCAACCAAGTGTGGAGCATATTTATAGAGTAAAGCCACCTTAAATCGTCCCAACACACCACATTATTATTCCATAATAGCCAACACTTTGTACACCTCATCAACAAAGTCTTAAGGGTCCTTATCCACCTTCGGCCCACAAAACTCCGGTGGCTTCATTCTTATAAAGTCCCTCACCCGAGATGCCAGAGTACGAGTATGAGGGGCTTGGAACCCTTAATTGACTTGATTAGCCATGGATTGAGCTAAAAGTGAGAGTATCCCAGAGCTCTCCATGAGCCGGCTGTTCCTCGGCTGTGCAGGTTCTTCTTCCTCTTGTGTTAGGGATGATCTAGCATAGAAAAGAACAATTGTTTGGGGGAAAACCTTACCTTAACTTCTATAGCATGACATATATCATGAAGAAAGGAAACATTTCATAAAACATCTCATAGTCTCTTACTCATAGTTGTGGTGCACAACACAACCATGAATATGACTCTAATCAACACGGTGTGTTGCATGCCGAGGACCATTAACAACCTAGTGCTCTAATACAAAGTTTTTCACGATCCAAGCCTAGGGCCTAGACGTGACATGACGAATGGGGATTCCGAGTGAACCCCAATCAAGCCTCTTGAAATATCATTACACATCCTTAATTGTGGAAGCAATTAAACAACAATAAAAAAAATTAAAATAAGGGCAAAGGGACTAAGGGAAATCTTTCATATCTTAAATCATGAAAGGGTGAAAGAGAATCAAGCTTATAGCATCATTAGATAACTTGTCCAACAACACCTCTAAACATAGAACTTGGCGGGGGCCAAGACAAGCAACTGAGCTCACTCTCATAGTCACAAGGATACAATAAAGGAAGAAGAGCCTGTATTTACATAAAATAAGATCAAAGACATTGTCCTCAAACTTGAGGACTCGCCAACTTGCTTTGTTGAGATAGTATTAGCCACAGGGAGGATGAGGATGTTCGCGAGGAGCACCGATTCCTACATGGTAAGATCATGTAGACATAGAGTATGCGTTAGTATACTTGAATGTACTAAGTATGTAGGATGCAATGCAAAGAGATAGAAAACATAATGGAAATGCATAATTAGGCAATAAATGAGCATATAGCAATATGACATGCATGAGTGACGCTTGAAGTAAAACATGCTTACATAGAACATATTACATGTATAGTAAGAGAGCAACATTATGATGGTTGTCACACTGCACCATCCATGATTATTTAGATATCAGCACCTCAATAGGTTGATGGTGGTCACACCCTGCCATCCATGGCGATTGAGGTATCAACCTCTCAATTGGTTGTTGGTGGTCTCACCCCACCATCTATGGTGATTGAGGTATCACCCCTTCAATTGGTTGATGGTAGTCACACTGCGCCATCCATGGTGACTGAGGCTTAACACCCCCTCAACTAGGTGTGGTAAACTTGCAATACTATAGATACTTTTTCAAGAAAGCAACACCTATATACCATCCTTTCATCATCATAAAGTCATACAAGTCATAGGACATGCAATGGACCATCAATGTCTCAGGAACCCTAAACCACACTTTTTATCAAACACTTGGTGGGTGTGTAATGCTAGTGTAAAACTATGCAATTAAATAGTAAAATCATGCAAAAAATCTTGAAGTAAATCAACCCACCAATGTTGGTAATACCACCTTGCTAAATACATTGAAACCCCCCATCAAAACACATCATCGATCTTAGGCTCATAGCTTAGAACATACATAAAATGTCACACTTTTACAAAACCCCAACATAGTTCATAGTCAAATTCATAATAGAAGACCCATAAGTAAAATAAACTTAGAAATGTGTAATTTCAGTAAAAAGGAAGCTTGGGCCCCATGGGTGAAAGGACCCAATGGTTCAAACCCACATACTTTAGATTTGGAGAATTCCTTGATGAATATTTAGATGAGAACTTGAAGCTTAAGTGAATTCCTTAAGGTCTGGAATAAGATTTGGCACTTAAATTTTGGGTGAAATATTTGTACAAGTGTTTGAGAGAGTATTGGGGAATGTCTTGTATAATATGAAGGTGAAATATGGCTAAGTGTAGGTATTTGCACGCATGAGAATACTTAGGACCAAGACCCAAAACCCTTGGATCGAGTAACAAAACCTTGGTAAAAATAACACAGGGGCGCGAACCCTCACTTGAACTTGCATTTTTGGAAAATTGAAATTGTGATTCGGTCGATCTAAAATCAGGAATAGACCCATTCCCCACTCGTGTTTGCCACATGATCAAGAATATGAAGTGAGATTTTCAATATCACGCACAGATTTTGAAATACATGAAAATTACTATTTCAGCCACTTTTTGGGGTCGTATAAGCTGAGGCCAAGTGGTTTATTCAGGTTTTAGCAATAGTCTTTGAGTTCTAGCCACACCAGGAGTACCCTCTCGGGATATGACACATAACTACCCCTTGTTTTGGATCCCAGGATTTTCATGTCTGTGTTCTTTTTCCCTATGGATATTTACTTTCTGTTTAACTGGTATGTTTAGGATGTTTAGATAGTATTTGTAGCATATAGTAGTAATACTCGTGGAATATAATATGTTTTTGGTGTTTAGTTTGAAAAATGACGCCCCCAAAAAATTTTGACTAGTAATTAGATAGCAACCATACAGGTTTAGGAGTGTGACAATATTTGTTACAAGTGAGGATACATTGAGATAAAAAGCATGATCTAAGAGTCTTTTGTTGATAATGTATGTAGTGTAATGTGAGGGTGAGCTTAATTTGCTAGATATATGTATTTTGTGCTAATTTAGAACATGTCCTGTTATTCTAAGTTAGACTATAGATTAATTGGATTAGGAAAGGATCTTAGGCCATTTTATTAATAGTCCACTTAGCCTAAAATGACCAACCAAAGCGAAGATATAATCCCTCATTCGTAATGAAAACACCTGATAACCTAGACTTGTTAGTTGTAAAATCCTAAAATTGGCCCTGGTCCTTCCTTGAACATTGTGCACCTTGACTAAGGCAAGAAGCCTATATTGAGGGTGGCTACCAAAAGTGGCCCTGGTTCTGAGGAAGGATATTGTGCACCTCTGCACCGGCTAAAATCCTTAGTTGAAGGTGGTTGATGTAAGGGTGAAACACAAAAAATAAGGGGGTGAGTTAGTGATATGGAGAAAAAAGGAAAAATCATGTATAGTGTGCAAGAAAATAACTGATGCCTTAGTTTTTAGCTAAAACGGAAAATAAAGTGTAGAAATAAGGCAAAAAGCTGAACAAAATGAAAAGGAAGCACCTAGAAAAGCTTGAAATAGGAAAAAGGGAGAATAAGGTGAAATTAGCAGAGTTGGTAGGCAAAAGTGTAGAAAAACGTAGTGTCAAGGAGGGCCTTTAGTCACTATTTTCCCATAATATCATACCAAAGCCCCCTGAGCCTATGTTACAAGGCTAGAAAGTCCTAAAGTGATCTTAGTCCAGCTGGTTGAAGATCTTAGTCATGAGTATAGGGGCAAGCCTATGGTATTAAATATTATTCATGAATATCAATTGTGAGAGAGAGTAATTTTGCATAGTCCATGGTTAAGCATGAAAATATCATTGAGTGTCAAATATGGTTGTAAGGGCACTTGCATTGCATTGTTAATACTAGACTCGTTCAGTGATTTTGGATTGTTCATATTACCTTGCTTGTCATAGTTGTGTTGTCACATGCACCAGGTTGTATTGGTTTGCTAGATCACTATCTGATCCTATTTTGAAAAGTTGGTGTGGGTGTTTGAGTCTAAGATCAATGTGATGTATGCCATTTGGTTGAGGTCTATGTGTTATTGTATTATCTATTTTGATTAAGTCCATCACTTGAGGACAAACAATAATTTTAAGTTTAAGGTGTTGATGTGCTACCAAAATACAACACTTTTGATGCTTAAAACATGGAATTTTGTGTGTTCTCAACGCGATTTTAGTTGGTATTATGTGTTTTTGTGTTTATGTTTGCACGATTATAGGTTGGCCTTGATTTTGGAAAATTTGCAGAAGTTGCTGAGCTTTTGCTATTATATGAGACCGTTTACGGGCTATAGATCACTCTACTAGCCATAGGGTGGTTTCAGGGACAATTTTAGTGAGTTGTTGTTTTCTGAGTTTCATTCTACGAATAGGCAGACGAGTCGTAGAGAGGCTTACAACTCATAAAAGATGGTTTATACCCTGAGGATTAGAGACTTGGACTTTCAGAAATTTCATAAGATGAAACCCCCTTTACGAGTCGTAAATCACTTTACGAGTCATAGAGGGGTGACGTAGAGTAGAAGTCCAAATTTCCAGTTGTTGAGTAAAGGACCCCGATTACGGGCTGTGGAATACAAATACTACCTATAAAGACCTTTCGTATGGCGTGCTAACCAGTTCTCCTATTTTGTGTAGGACTTGAATATTAATTATTATAAATAGGTATTAGGTTATATTTCAAAATTTTTTGCCTAGTATTTAGAGAACTCAATATTTTGAGAGAGAAAATTGTAAGATCATATTGGAGAGTCTTTGAGAACACTTGTTATTTAATTTTACCTTGAAGCTTGTGATTCTTATTGAAGTTTGGATTTTGCTTGTACTTAATTCTATTGTGTAAGTGTTCAATTATGTTTTCTCAATTCATAATTCTTGTATCTACACATAGCATAAGCAGCAAAATCCACAACTAGGGTTGTGGAAATCACGAAGAACTAACAAAGTAAAATTGGATAATTGAAATTCTTGAAAGGTGTATATGTATGTATTAATTAACTCTCTGAATTGCATGTTCTCTGATGGTAGCCAACATTAGAACCCGCCTAGTGTTACTGATTGGACCAAGGTAGTAATTAATATGAAAATAGGTTAATTAACACGATTCGATTGATGTATTCTCATGTAATCAACCAAACTAGGCCAATGGGAGGTTGTACTGTGACTAATAGGTAAGGGTTAGTAATGCACACTATGGAGATGGGCCAAGTCCTATAGTGAAATTCAGCTCTCACCTTTCACATAAGGGCTTGGTGAACATAACTTGCCATCCTGCATGCTATACACTAGAAAAGAATTAGGTTATTCGATGATACTAGTTTGAGGGATCATGGGAAACACAATACCATAGTTTCTCTCTATTATTGACTTTCTCTTGTGATAGTTAGTTTAGTTATATTTCTCATTGATTATTATAGAACCCCGCCCCCTCCCCTAAGGCAAGTAAGTTGGTTAATCATTCAGATTGCAGATTAGTGAATTCTCTTGAGTCTACACATTCTCTGTGGGTTCGACCCTAATCTTTGTTAGGTTCTATTTCTTGACAACAACAACTTTATCCTCTAAAAAGGATGTGTAAGTTGTGCGACATCAGTAGGTTGTATCCTATGGGCTTCCTTAGGTTATCTCTGATTGAGATGTTTTCGATATAGGTTAGTCTTAGTGATGGCACCTTCTTCTAGGGATAGGTGCATTACTAGTGAAATGGTCTCTAGCTACCTTGGCAGGCATCATTTTTGACAGTTGGGTTGTGATACACTATGTGTAGGTGACAAACCTCTGACTCGTTGTTCTCCTAGGGCCTTAGCTAGCCTTAGGGTGACACTGTACTAAAGGAACTATCCATAGAGCCAAGTAGTTACTTATACATGAGTGGTTCAAGGCCCTAATTGATTGTCAGTCTATTTATCCCTAGCAGACTTCCCCCTATGAGAGGTAAGTTGGGAGGTCTAGGAGTTCAAGGCCTACTTGGTTTTAGGGGTTTCAGACCCTATTTGACCATTAGGAGTTTTAGGCCATGTTTGACTGTATGGGGTTTGAGGCCTGATGTGGTACAGATTCTTTGAGTCATATACCTATACTGACCCTAATTGTGCATGGGTGTACCCTCTTGGCTTATAGGGGCTCAAGGGGTGTACCCGTTAGGTTGAGCATGGGTGTACCTACTTGTATTATGGGTCCTAGTTGGCGTACATGCGTAGATACTAAGGCCTTACACACACGTACAACACTATACCACAGTTTTATAACAATTGTGATATGGTTCTGTTCATGTTCATCGAGCGGTTTCCTTATACGCAGTTTTGCTCAACTCAGTTGGTCCCTCTTATGTCCACTTTGATGGCCCTTCTAGTTGTGGACAGTTGGGTGTCTAATAGCCACAGACGTAGTTGACGCTTGATATTTAGGCTCACCAATCGGTACGTTTGCACTCTATGTGGGTTATCCAGTTGGGGTTCCGTGATTCTCTAGAAATGTTCATTCTTTGACTTGGGTTCAGATTTGCTAGTTTTACTATCGGTTCTACTTTTGGGAATACTATATTTACTATATATCAGTCAATTGATGATGCTTGTAGGTGCTTGTTATCGTGTACTCGCCCCAACTTTCTACATCTTTTCATGGTGCAGGTCCAGGTACTAGGCGCAGTCGTTTGGCTGGGGTTTGCCAGATGATTCATCAAATATTACTAAGCATCAACAAACTATGATATTCTACAATCTCCTTCTATTTGGATGGTCATCTATTTTATTTAGACATTGGTCGTGTACTCTGTACGTGTGACTTGCTTTGTAGGAGTCCTCATGGCTATGTATATTATTATTACTCTATGTGTACTTATATATATATGTGTGTGTGTGAGAGAGAGTGTTTGTGTGTATATATATATATATATACACATACATATACACACACACACACACATACATACACGAGTGTGTGCTTGAGTCTACTACAGCTCTATGCAGATGACTTCCAAGTTCTAGGTAGTTAATGGTTATGTTATTAGTACTTTGCTAGTATTTCTTTGTTTATTTATTCAAGATAGGTACGTTGGGTTTGGTTGGCTTGCTATAGGCGGGATCAAACATGCACCACTATGACCTGAAAAGTTAGGTCGTGACAAATAAATAGTACATATATAAGCTTGTAATAGAATCATAAGTCATTTTAAACCATAATAATGCATAGTTGGGCTCAAAAGCCAAATCATACTTCAATTCATACTTTCATGCATAGGAATAGCTCATTCATAACTTGTACATGATGGTGCGAACAGACCCATGCAACCAAAACATAGACCTTATATGATCACATTCAAGTCATAACCATATTTGTCTTGAAATCATAATCATAATCATAACTGGGCAACAACCCAAATAAAAAATCTCATAAATAGCTTTGTTCATGCATGCTCATGGCATGAGGAATGAGAATGAAGCATAGGTACATGAAATTCATACTTAAAGTATTATATTAAGATGAAATCACACTGTATCCATAAAGGAATCAACATTTGAACCATACTTGAAATTACCAATGCATAAATTCATAATTAAAGGGGACATGCAAATTTTAATCTCATACAAATCCATGTAAATTAAATCATACTAAAATAATCAATTAAAATCAACCCATAACATAATTCTCTTTAATTTGAAGCTAAATCACAAAACCCACTTGCAAAGCATGCTTAGAAATCATGAAATAAGAGAAAAAAAAATTAGGGGCTTTATGATTGGAAGGTAACCATGGATGAAACCACACATATCTTGCTCGAATTAGATATATTAAGATGAGATGGAATAAAGCTTGAAAGCACACTTGAGACCTTAGCTTGAATCTTCAATGTTTGGGCTTGAATCATGTTTCGTGTCTTGAATTCTAGGAGCTAAGTGTTGGAGTGAGAGTAAAGTGAATGTAAATGACTAAGGAATGATCTAGAGGTATTAACATAGGTAAAAAAGATCTATAAGGCCTAGGGATGGGGCCAAATTACTAAAATGGACCCACTTAAATGAACATGAAGGGCAACCAAGTGTATTGTACGGAAGCCTATGTAGGTCATGGTTTCTTATGTTCTGTCAAAATACAACTCTTTTGATATTTAAAACTTGGAATTTTGTGTGTTCTCAATGTGATGTTAGTAGATTTGATGTGTTTTTTATTTTTGTTTTGCAAGATTATAGGGTTGGCAAAATTTTTAGTCTAAGGGTGTAGAAATTACTGAAGCAAAGGTTTCACGAGACCCTTTATGGGTTGTAGATACTTTTACAAGTCGTAAAGATGGTTTCTTGTGAAATTCCAATGAAGAATGATTTTTTAAAGTTAAGTCCATGAACATGTAGATGAGCCGTAGACGTGTTGTCATACCATGAGGATCAGAACATTAACTGGGTTATAGAGTGGTGAAGTAGACGTTAGCCCCAGGTTAGAAGAAGCAATCCACGAAAGCCTGTCTACGGACCATAAAAGCTATCATAGAGCTTGCCAACCAATTATTCCTAATATATTTTGGTTTTGTATTTTAAACACTGTAAATAGGTTTTTTATGTTACTTTCTGCAGGGAACAATAGATAACAAGTAGAGAAACGTGATACAGCATAAGAAACACTTCCTTTCATCTTTCAATTTCGATCTTGTGATTCTCGTTGAAGAGTTTGGATTTCTTGTGCTTAATTCTCTCATGTAGGTGCTCAATTATGTTATTCAAATTCATAAGTCTTGCATTTACACTGATCATGAGTAGCTAAATCCACAACTAGGGTTGTGGGAACCCTAAAGAACTAAAAAAAGATTTTGATAATTCATAATCCTTGGAAAGTGTGCATGTATGTACTAATTAATTCTCTTTGCATTGAATACCTTCTAATGGTGGCCAACAGTAGAACCCGCCTAGTGTTACTAATTGGATCCAGGTAGTAATGAATAGGAAAGGATGTTAATTAACAAGATCCAATTGATGTGTCTCATCTAATTAATCAAACTGGGCAAAGGGGAGGTTGACGGAACAATCGGTAAAGGTTAGTAATGTCACACTTCTGGGATTGACCAAATCACATAGTGAAATTTGCCTCTGGCCTGGGCCAAAGGGTTTGGTGAACATAATTTACCGTTCTGTATGCTACACACTAGAAAAGAATTCGATTATCTGGTAATACTGTGTTAGGGAATTATTGGGAACACAATAACCTACTTACTCTTCATATTGGTTTAACACTTATCTTAGTTTAAGATAACTTTTTTACAGTTGTCATAACCTCCCCCTCTTTTCTGGGGAGATAAGCTGATTAATCAATCTGAATTACATTGATTTCATCTAAGTCTACCATATTCCATATGGGTTCAACTCTAACCTTGGTTAGGTTATATATCTTGACAATGACTGCTTTAGCCGCGAAAAGGTGGTGTAGCTTGGGTGATGTCAAGATTTTGGCGTCGTTGCCAGGTAATACTGCTAGACATGGCTAATTCAAGTAATTTGGGAATTAATCGTTATTTCCCTCATTTTACGTTTTTGTTATTTTTTTTTTATTTTAGGGTATCGGTGTAGTGTATGCCCAATATGTGAAGTCGAGGCATACCCTTGACTCTGTTTGACTCAGAGATCCAGAAAAAACACTAAGTGGATGGCCCAAGATAATGTAAACAACGTGGCAAATACATCTTTGAACTAGAATGAGAATGAGAATGAGAATGTAAACAATGACAACCCACCTCCTTTTGAGGACATTGCTCCACAACCATAAGACTTCAATGCTGAAGCTTATTAGTGGAACCAATATCGGTTGAACCTTATGGCTATGGAGGCTAGTGGAGCTATTGTGTTACCGCATCTACTAGCTTACATAAAGTTCGTGGTTTTTAGTGGTTTGATTAAGATACTGCAAAATCATGAGTTATTTGCCGGCCTATTAATCAGAGAATCCGCATAGTCATCTATACAATGTTGTGTTTGTCTGCAAGAGAGTAATGGGAACACAAAATCTGTTTATGGATGCTATGGGACTTTGTGTTTACCCATTATCTCTAATAGGCAATGCAGCACAATCGCTATCCAAGCTCTCGCAGAGTTCGATCACTAGCTGGACTTAGTTGTAGATGGCCTTTTCAGAGAGGTACTTCTTGAGATTGAAGAAGCTCAGGTTGGAAGATCAAAGCAACAACTTTGTGTATCTTCAAGGGTGACTTGATTAGTACTACAACGGAGTGGTTCATAATGTGCTTCAGGAATGTGCCACCCCACAAAATTATTGATGATACCTTCATGGAGATCTTCTACCGTGTCCTAGATGAGAATAGGCAAGCCTATCCTAATACCATCATAGGGTCATGTTCTTAGATCAACTATTTGCAAGGATTGCTAATAGGATGGAAATGGTGGTAAAGACAAATCGTCCATCGAAGGAAAGACACATGTCATCTACCAAACTTTTGTGTGTTGCAAATATTAGTTCAGAGCAGGCTAAAATAAATAAGGAGATAATGCAAGAGCTTTCTCAAATACGTACGAGTATAAAGATGATGATGAAACAGAACTAGGAATGAGTTAATGCAGTCGTTCATCAGCTTCCACGAGCACCCATGTACGATGATCCCTCCTATGAGGAGGACACTTGCTTCATTGCTGATCAAATGGTGGGTTTTACAGAGCAACGTAAAAGGGTCCAATCAGGACTTTTAGTGCCAAGGTCAGAACGATAATCGAGATGGTGGTCTCAGAGAAAGCTATGGAGGTTACTACTATAGTAGTCAGGGCCAAGATAGAGATGCAGATTAGGGCCACAGAGATGCCTACAGAAATGTCCTTTTGTGCCATCACAAAATCGTGATATTGGATCTAGCATTACAGAGATGAGAAGAAGTTTGACCACCTGCTGACGAAAGCTGAGACCCGGGATGAGACTCTTAAGGGGATGAAATTTGACATCTACAACATCAATCAAAAAAATGACTCTCATTTTGTTTCTATCAAATAGAGTAAACAATAGTTTGGTCAAGTGTTAACTCAACTCAACCAGCATCAAAGAGGTATACTGCTAACAACATAGTTAAGAACCCATAGAATGAAGGGCAGCGCACGACAGCTACTACACATGGTGGCAAGAGTATCATTGATCCTACCATGCCAATAGATGATAATGATTTCGAGATTAAGCAGTTGAGGTCAAGGATACTGATACTAGAGTTGATCGTGCCAAGGATTTGGTAAGTGATGCTGCAGAGGTGCCACAGAAGCTGAAGCTCATTCCTAGCCCTCCTCCTCCCTTCCCTTAGAGAATTTAAAAGGTGGAAGAGGTCAAATTCAAACACTTTCTCTCCATGATGAAACGACTCTCTATCAACATTCCTCTTATTGAGGCATTGGAGAAGATGTTAGTGTATGCGAAGTTTATGAAGAACCTTGTTATAAAGAAGCGCACTGTGAGTCAGGAGCTCTCCAAGATCTTTAATATTACTGTTCAATTGCCACAATGTCCTTGGTGCAAAAGCAAGAAGATCCCAATCTTTTACCATACACTGCACTATTAGGGATATGGAGTTTGCAAGGGCATTGTGTGATCTCGATGCCAACATAGATCTAATACCTCTTGTGGTTTTCAAAAAGCTAGGACTAGGAGCCACTAATCCGATGAACATGCGGTTGTTGATGGATAATTGTATGGTGAAGAAGCTTGTGGGGATACTTTATGATGTTCTTGTCAAGGTTGAGAAACTCATATTCCCCGCCAAACTTTGTGATCCTACATTGTGAAGTTGACTTCGAGGTCCTAATCATCTTTGCAAGGATATTCCTTGCCACTGGTTGAGCAGTAGTGGATATGAAAGCTAGCCAACTCAGGTTTAGATTGAATGACGATGAAGTTATTTTCAATATCTATTAGTTAATAAAGAGGCCAGATGATCTGAAGAAGGATGTTTAGGAACTAGGTAAAGTTTGGATAACCAAGTTGTCTATGTCGTGCCACAACAATAAATCAAGCACTACTTGGGAGGCAACCCAAGATATTTGATGTAATAGATGTTGTTGTGTTTTTTCTTTAGCTTTTTTACTTTTAGGTATTTTAATTTTTCACATTTTGATTGTAATTTTTGGACATTGGGCTGGTTGCATATAGGGTAACAATGTGTTCTATGAAGAATGTGTGGGCACATGACTGAGTTAGCCATCCTTTGCTGAAAAGGAATCAAGGAGTGTTTCTACAACTGTTGCTACGATTGGTTCTACAAGTCGCAGATCAATCTACAACCTGTATATTGTCTAGTAGAACACTTCCAATGAGTGAAAAGTAATGCACTTTGAGCTCACTTTATGGTCCGTAGATAAAACTACGGGTCGTGAATGGGGCTCATGGACCCCAGTAAGTTTTCTATTGAATTTACTAACTGTTGGGGGTTCTATGACCAACTCTACGAGTCGTACCAAATTTTACGACTCTGGACTAGTTCGTGAAACCTAGTCCCAGGAACTAGGGTTTGGACCTTCTACGAAGTCAAGATTTATGGGCCGCAAAATCTTTTACGGCTCATAATCGGTGGTAGAGTCTGGGTCCATTAGCTTTGACCAACCCGGTCAACATATAAATAATGTGGTCAAAATATTTTTACCCCATTTTTCCCAAGAATTTACAAGTCAAACCCGAGACACCCCTTTCTTATTCTTCGGATCACCGATGAGCAATCTCCCCACCATTTTCTGGCAACTTTCTAGCAACCCTAGGGTTCTACCTCCTCAATTCCTCCTTCAATTTCTACATCTTGGTCATTCTTTTTGGTAAGTTCTCGATCTAAAAACACTTTTATTTACCAAGAATTGTATGATTAGGGTGAAATCAATTGATGGATAAGAAAATTTGATGATTGATCTCATGTATTCCATTGTTGTATTTGACAATTGAATTAAGGAAAATATGTGCCAATGTGTAAATATGTATTGAAGCCTGAAGTTGGTGTTGTTGCCTTGTCCTTGCGTTTGAATGACATATTTGAAATCCATGTGGTCACATACTGTGAGTTGAATTGATTATGTGCATGAGAATTTGGTGTATGATGGCAAGTGGTGTGATTTGATGTTAAAACATTCAAACGTGGTCTGTTTGTTCGGGAATGCATGTTAAATGATATTTGATAGGGTAAATGTTAAAATTTGCATGTGGGATGTTGGGCATTTTTTATATGAGTCATATGGGAGTGTGTATATTGTTTCGATGCTGAAAATGTTAGTGGAAACGTCGTATGAGGGACTTAGAAACTCAGGAGTCTTTTACGGCCCGTGGAAATTTTCACAAGCCATAATTGCCTCTTGTATGAAATTACAGAAACCTGAAGTTTCTGAGAACCCATCAGACAAGACCTTCTATGAGTCATAGAATATTGATGACTCTTAGACAATCCTCGTAGATGACTACCTACAAAAGTTTAAACATTGGAACACATCTATGATTTAGTATATGGCTTGTAGATCCTTTTACAAGTCGTACTTGATCTCATAGATGCTATTCCAGTAAGCAAATATTTTGTACAATGTGTCTATGAGAGCCTTCTATGACTCATAGTTTTCACTACGCCCCGTAGAGGTTCTCTTGTAGACCCCTCTGTAATGAAGTCTGATTTAATGTTGCTTTTTGTTTCTTAACCTATAGGGCTAGTTGTGTAAACGTGTATATTTCAGGTACTATGGCCCCAAAGCCAAGACATAAGGATATTGGAGCCATACAGACAGGCCATAGACTTGTTGTTATACCTTGAGGATCAGAAATTTATATGGGCCATAGAGGGGTGTTGTAGACATTAGCCCCAGATTTGAAGAAATAATCCAATGAAGCCCGTCTACGAGCCGTAAAATATTATATGGCCTGTAGAAGTTGCCATAGAGCCTGCCCACCCAGTTTTCCCAATCCATATTGGTGTTATATTTTAAACATTGTAAATAGGTTTGTAGATTATTTTTTTTAATTGAACAGTAGAGAACAAGTAGAGGAATGAGATAGAGCTTGAGAAACACTTATGTAAAACTTTCTTTCATCTTTCAATCTCAATCTTCTGATTCTCATTGAAGAGATTGGATTTGTTGTGCTTAATTCTCTTATGTAAGTGCTTAATTATGTTATTCAGATTCAATTTTCTTGCATTTACATTGATCATGAGTGTCTAAATCCACAACAAGTGTTGTGGGAACCATGAAGAACTAACAAAGTAAAATAGGATAATTCGTAATCCTTGGAAAGTGTGCATGCATGTAGTAATTGATTCTCTTCAAATTGAATGCTTTATAATAGTGACCAACATTAGAACTTACCTGGGGTTACTGACTAGATCTAGGTAAGAATGAATAGGAAAAGATATTAATCAACATGATTCGATTGATGTTTCTCATCTAATCAACCGAACTGGGCCATGCAGAGGTTGTACCGGAACAATAGGTAAGGGTTAGTAATGTCACACTATGGAGATGGACCAAATCACGTAGTTAAATTCACCTCTCACCTGGGCCAAGGTTTGGTGAACTTAACTTAGCGTTCTTTATGCTACACACTAAAAAGGAACTCAATTATATTATAATACTGAGTTAGGTAATCATGGAGAACACAGTACCCTAGTTAATCATCATACTGCTTTAACACACGTCTTAGTTTAAGATTACTTTTTATTGTTGTCATACCCCCCCCCACTCCTTCTAGGGAGATAAGCTGGTTATCAAACCGAATTGCATTAAATTCTTCTCAGCCTACTTTATTCCCTTTGGGTTTGACCCTAACCTTGGTTAGGTTATATATCTTGACAACAAACATTTTAGCCTTGAAAAGGAGGTGTAGCTTGGGTGTATGCACCATGGATCAGATAGGGCTCTGTGGTGTTTATGTACTTAGGCAGCAAATGGGGGTTTATGTGGAGGCTGCCTTCCACAAGAACCTCCATGAACTATTGTGAGCACTACGACTCATGCAAGGGTTTTGAAAAGACCCCAAAAAGCATTCGAAAGTGTGCCTCGAAATGCCCAGAATTTTAAATTCCATATATCTCAAAATCCATTCGTTCTTTCAAAATTTCAACTTCATATTCTTGTTCACGGGGCTAGAATTAGGGGGCAAAGGGTCTAATCCTGATTTAAGAGCAAAAGATTAGCAATTATAATTTTTCAAGTTGCGAATTTCAGAGAGGAATCCGCAACCCCCTCGTGACGCGCCTCTGTGTTAGAAAGTGTCTATTTTTTTTAGTTTGGTCCAAGACTCCTAACTCTTTGACCTAAGTGTTCCCAAACGTATTTTTATCTATACTTAGCCATATTTCACCCTCATATCATCCTAAACATTTTCCAATACTCACTCAAACACTTACCCATATTTTCACTCTCCTATTGATGTGTGCCCTAAATGTGGAAGGAGTCACAGAGGCCCATGCTTGAAGGGTTCTAATGCAGCCTTTGAATGTGGGGAACTTAGTCACAAGAAGGCAGATTGTCTAAGAAACTATGGCAAGGGCCGGGGTGCAAATGTGGTTCCATTGGGTAGAGGTGGTCCTCAAGGTGGTGCCCCGAGGTACGATCAGTTTTATGCTCTACATGAGAGGAAAGGGGTTTGTGAGGTTCCCGATGTTGTTACTGGTATGTTGAAAATCATTGACTTTGATTGATCCATGTGCCACTCTTTCCTTTGTTACCCCTTTTATTGCTAAAAAGTTCCATGTTGATCCCGAGTTGTTGCATGAGTCATATGAAGTATGTACCCTTATTTGTATCTCTATTATTGCTAGGAAGGCTTATAGGAGTTGTCCTACTTCCATTGTGCATAAGTTGTTGCCTTGGGATCTTGTTGTATTAGACATGGTAGATTATGATGTCATTCTTGGGATGGATTGCTTGCATGCCTACTATGCTTGTATTGATTGTAGAACCTATAGGGTCAAGTTTCAATTCCATACTGAACCCATCCTTGAGTGCGAAAGTGAAGATATAGTGGTCAAGGGTAGACTCATTTCATGCATTAAAGCTCGTAAGTTGATCTCTAAGGGATGTCTTTATCATGAGTTCCTTAATGTCTTCCCAAATGACCTTCCCTATGTCCCTCATGAAAGGGAGATAAATTTTGGTATAGACCTCCTCCCCGATATTCAACCGATCTCCATTCCCCCTTACCCTATGGCCTCGGCGGAGTTGATAGAGTTAAAAGAGCAATTGAAAGATTTGTTGGAGAAGGCATTTACTAGATCCAGTCAATCACCTTGGGGTGCTCCGGTGTTGTTTGTAAAGAATAAGGATAGGTCACTTAGAATGTGCATTGACTACCGGCAACTCAATAGGGTCACCATGAAGAATAGATATCCTCTTCCAAGGATCGACTACTTGTCGACCCATTGCAAAGCGCAAGCTTCTTCTCTAACATTGATCTTCGATCCGAGTATCATCAAGTGAGGATAAGGGAGTGTGATATTCCCAAGATGGCCTTCCGGACTAGATATGGTCATTAGAGTTTGTTGTGATGTCGTTTGGGTTGACTATTACACCGACCATCTTTATGGACCTAATGAATAGGGTCTTCAAACCTTACCTTGATCCCTTTGTTGTGGTCTTCATTGATGATATTTTGATCTATTCATATAGTAGGGAGGAACATTTGGTGCATTTGAGGGTTGTGTTGTAAAGATTGAGGGAGGAGAAATAATATGCCAAATACGACAAGTATGAATTTTG
Source organism: Solanum medicagineum (assembly GCA_026153255.1). Taxonomy (NCBI): domain Eukaryota; kingdom Viridiplantae; phylum Streptophyta; class Magnoliopsida; order Solanales; family Solanaceae; genus Solanum; species Solanum medicagineum. The sequence continues at coordinate 24,341 of JAPFFP010071783.1, forward strand.
ATTGAAGGAGGTTGCATTTTTGGGTCATATGGTGTCGGGGGATGGTATAAAAGTTGATCCTAAGAAATCAGATGTGAAAAGAAATCAACCTAGACCATTAACCCCATCAGATATTAGGAGTTTCTTGGGCCTAGCGGGTTATTATAGAAGGTTTATGAATGGGTTCTCCTCCATTGCTTCCCCTATGACAAAATTGACTCAAAAGAAGGTTAAGTTTGTGTGGACCAATGAATATGATAGGAGCTTTCACACATTGAAAGAAAAGATTATGTCCACTCTTATATTGACACTGCTAGATGGGCTTGAGGGATTTGTGGTGTATTGTGATGCTTCCCGGGTTGGTTTGGGTTGTGTGTTGATGCAAAATGATAAGGTCATAGCCTATGCTTCTAGAAAACTAAAGGTACATGAAAGGAGCTACCCTATATATGATCTAGAGTTAGCTGCCATTGTGTTAGCATTAAAGATTTAGCGTCACTACGTGTATGCAGTGCATGTGGAAGCGTTCACAGATCATAAGAGTCTCTAATATGTCTTCACTCAAAAGGATCTCAACTTGAGGCAAAGGATATGGGTAGAATTTCTTAAAGACTATGATATGAGTGTGCATTATCATCCGGGTAAAGCAAATGTGGCGGCGGATGCTTTGAGTAGGGTGTCTATGGGTAGCCTAGCTCATGTTGATGGTTGTGATAGGGAGATGGCTAGGGACGTGCATCAATTGGCTAGATTGGGGGTAAGGTTGGAAGAGGTTGGTGATGATGGTGTTGTTTCTGTTGATGGGTCTAAGTCTTCATTGGTTGATGAGGTGATATTGACTCCTCCTTACTTGAATTCAAGGCCTTGGTGAAAGAGGATAGAGTAGAGGTTTTCTCCCAAGGGGGAGATGGGACCCTTAGGTACCAAGGTAGGTTGTGTGTGGCTTGTGTTGATGGTTTGAGGTAGAAGATCCTTGATGAGGCCCACAATTCTTCTTATTCTATCCACCCCGGTTCCACAAAAACATATAGACTAAAGGGACGTGTATTGGTGGAATTGAATGAAGAGGGACATTGCCCAATTTGTTTCCGGTTGCCATAGTTGTCAACAAGTCAAAGCCAAATATCAAAGGCTGGGTGGCCTAACCCAAGACATAGAGATTCCCACTTGGAAGTGGGAGGTGATTAATATGGATTTTGTGGTTGGGGCTTGCCAAAGATTAGAAAAGGTTTTTATTCCATTTGGGTGGTGGTTGATAGGATGACGAAATTGGCTTACTTTCTACCGTTTGAGACCACATATAGGGTGAAGAGTGTGCAAGGTTGTATATCTATGAGTTAGTGAGGTTACATAGGTTTCCTTTGTCTATCATATTGGATCGTGGTTTACAATTCACGTCACACTCTTGGAGGTCTTTTCAAAGGGGTCTTGGTATAAAAGTTCACCTTAGTACGACCTTTCATCCTAAAACAGATGGCCAAGTCGAAAGGACAATTCAAATGCTTGTAGATATGCTTAGGGCATGTGTATTAGAGTTGAGGGGTAGTTGGGATGACCATCTTCCTTTGATTGAGTTTGCCTACAACAATAGCTACCACTCTAGCATTGTTATGAATCCTTTTGAGGCTATTTATGGGAGACATTGTAGATCACCGGTTGTTTGGTTTAAGCTTGGAGAGGTGGCTTTGTTGGGATCAGATCTGGTTATGGAGGCCTTTGAGAAGGTTAAGATGACTAGGGAGAGATTGAAGACAGCCAAATTCGTAGAAAATCTTATGCCGATGTGAGAAGAAGAGACCATGAATTCAAAGAGGGTGATTTGGTTTATTTGAATTTTTCTCCAATGAAAGGTGTGGTCGGTTTTGGTAAAAAGGGGAAGCTGAGTCCAAGATATGTTGGTCCTTATGAGGTCTTGAATAGGGTTGGCAAGTTAGCTTACGATTTGAAGTTGCCTAGTGAAATGAATTTGGTTCACTCGGTGTTCCATGTCTCTATGTTGAGAAAATGTGTTGGTGATCCTAATGCTATTGTGCCTCTTGATGTTTTGGGTATTGTTGAGGATAACTTAACTTATGAGGAGACTCTGATTTTATATTTTTGATAGGAAAGTGAAGAGATTGAGGAACAAAGAGGTGGCATTCGTTTAGGTCCTTTGGAGGAACCAACAAATTGAAAGTGCTACTTGGGAGGCCGAAGCGGACATGTAAAAGCGGTATCCTTATCGTTTCGGCTCCACTCAAGCCTAAGGTACCAATTCTAAGTCCACTATGTGATATCAAGTCTTGTATTTCAGCCCCATGTCATTCATATGCATTCATGTTTAAGTTGGCAAGTTTATAACTATTTTACACTTATGTTGAAACTTTGAAAATGGTGTTTAAAAGGTAATGTTGCATTCTTATTAGGACTGATTTGTTTATGATCAATCTTGTCTTGTATGTCTCTTTTACATTCAAGGACAAATGTTCCCAATGGGGATATATTGAAACGACGAGGTGGGGGTTTGTACTCATCAACCATGTGAGGGGTTTCTACTTCACCACTGTGGTGATAAGGTGTGATTATCATCAAACATCTGAGGGGTTTGAGCCATACCACCAGGGTGATGGGGTGAAACCATAATCAACCAACCAAGGGGTTTGTACCTTGGAACTCCTGGTTGGTCTCTTCTACACATATGATATCCTATATGAGCATGAGATACTTAAGCATGTTTTACTTATGCATTGATCATACATGCCAACAACAACAACAACAACAACATACCTAGTGATATCCCACAAGTGGGGCATTGATCATACATGCCATATCGTTATATTATGCCTATTGCCTATTATTAAGCATTTTGACTATGACGCTTAATTCTTGCTGCATTGCATTCTACTTACTTAGTACATTCAAACGTGCCCAAGTTGATCATCCTCTTCGTCCACGTGGCTAGTTCAATACTACTGCTCCACTTACGGGACCTTAGTCTATGTTGCTCTTATTATGTATTGAGACATTCCTCTTTATTGTCTATTTTGACTATGAGGGTGAGCCCGGTTGCTGTGTCTTGGCTCCCGCTCTTATCTATGCATAAGTGATGTTTGTTGGACATATTATGTATCTATGAAATGAGCTTGACTCTTGTCTCCTTATTATCGCGCGACCCATACCAATCTGACACTTTTTTGACTATTTACCTTCGTCGGAAGCAAAGGGAGAAATTGATGATATGTATGCTTTTCCCTTAGTCACGTTGCCCAAGATTCTTACTTTTTTATGTTGTTTATATCCATCGCGACCAATGATGTGTAATGACGAGTTAAGAACATTGTTTGGGGATCCTTCTGGTACTCTATTCGCCGTGTCACGTCTAGGCCCTAGGCTTGGGTCGTGACAGTTTTTTAGTGGAACCCTTCGTTGAAATCCATCAACCTAACCATGGAAGAAACCTTATTTGGACCCAGGCCACCTCTACGACATCCTATATGGTCCGTGAATTGCACACTGGCTGTGGAGGGTTCCTTAACTTTTGAATAGATTTTTAAGCAATGTTAAGGCCTCCTGAGGTCTGAGTCTTTACACTATCTTCCCTTGGGAACATTTATCCTTCAAAATGAGCTAGAATAAGGCTTGAATAGCTGGATTCGAACATGAAACAACCCAACATGAATAAACAATGCATATCAATTTTTCAAATAGTGACATCATTAAGTTCGTGCTAAAAATACCATTCAAATAAGTTTCAGACACATGTACGCATGTCATGACATAAAAACCTAGAAATGAAGAGATTTATACCATTTGAATAGGAATAACCTAGTACCTTAGGCTTGAGTAGATTGGAATAGATAGGGATTGTCAGACCCAAGCCTAGGGCCTAGACTTGACACAGCGAATGGGAAACCAAAGGGACCCCAAACAAGCCACTTAGCATATCATTCACACATCCTTGGTCGCGGAAGCAAGATAAAGAACAATAAGAGATATAATAACAAGGGAAGTGGGACTAAGGGAAGTCTTCATATTCATAAAAGCATAAAAGAGTCAAGCTCATAGCATAAGTACATAATAGTATCCAACAACACGTATAACATGGAATGGAGTAGGGGCCAAGACACTTTCCAGGCTCACCCTCATAATAACAAGTGTTGAACATAATGAAGGCTCAAAATAGCAAGCGCAATATACAGTGTCCTCGGACTTGAGGACTTTCAAATGCTTATCTCCGAAGTACCTAATTAGCCACGTGAAGGATAATCAAAAGGATCTCCGATTCTGTCACGACCCAATCCTAGGGCCTAGACGTGACATAGCGAATGGGCAACCCGAAGAGACCCCAATCAAGACTCTTAACATATCATTACTCATCCATGGTCGCAGAAGTAAGAAAACAACAATGAGATAGTAAAGAGGTGATATGAGGATAAGGGACATCCTTCATATAACAAAGCATCAAAGAGTGAAAGGGAGTCAAGCTTTTACCATCGTTACATAACTTGTCCAATAACACCTCTAAACATAGAACTTAGTGGGGGCCAAGACAAGCAAGCGGGCTAACCCTCATAGTCAAAGCATACAATAAATAAACGAGAGTCTGTACATAGCCTAAATCAAGAGAAGTATGTCCTCGAAGTTAAGGACTCACGAACTTGCTTTGGGAGATATCACACTAGCCATAGGGAGAAGGAGGATGATGATCAAGTGGGGCTCCGGTTCTTATATGGTAACATCACATAGGGATAAAGTATGCGTTAGTATATTTGATATACTATGAATGTAAGATGCAATGCAATAATAGATAAGCAACATAGTCAAAATGCAAAATTGAGTAATAGATGATCATATAACAATATGGCATGCATGAACAATACTTGAAGTAAACATGCTTATATATGGAACATATCACCTATGTGGGAATAGACCATCATCATAGACTAAACTACTTTGTACTTGAAATCTATGGTAGACCACCCCTTAGAAGTGATTGAGGTACCAACCCCTTAATTGGTTGATAGACATGACCACCCTCCGCTGGAAGTGATTGTGGTAGCAACCCCTAAATTGGTTGATGGCTTACCATCCCTGTCCGACGCGATTGAGATACCAACCCATCAATTTGTTGAAGGACATGACCACCCTCCACTGGAAGCGATTCAGGTACTAACCCCTCAATTGGTTAATGGCTTACCACCCACATCTGTGGTTATTCAGGATTCAATGATCAATTGGCTATGGTCAACTCACAACACAATAGATACTTCTCGTGAAATCGACACATACATATCACTCTTTCATCATCATAAAGTCACGTAACTCACATGCCAAGCATTAGGCCTTCAACATCTTAAGATACATTAACTAGACATTTTATAAAACACTTGGTGGGTGTGCAATGCTAGTGTAAAACCATGCAATTCAAGGGTGAAATCGTGTAAGGAAATTCAATGTAAAGCCACCCATTAACACTTGTTAGTACCCTCATGCAATATACATCAAAAGACTTCATCAAGTCTCCGGATAGATCTAAGATTCATACCTCAAAACATGCATAAACTTTTACACATTACAATACCCCAACATAGTTCATAGTCAAATTCCTAAGAGAACACCCATATTTAAAATCAACTTAAAAATATGTAATTTAGGTAAAAAGGAATCTTGGGCACCACTGATGAAAGGATGCAATTGTTGAAACCCACATACTTTAACTTTGGAGAATTATTCGTTGAAGATTGGAAATGGAGACTTGAAGCTTGAGTGAAATCCTTAAGATCCGGATGAGTTTTCGGACTTGAAATGTGGGCTGAAATATTTGTCTCTAGGTTTGAGAGAGTATTGGAGAATGTATTGTATGATATGAAGGTGAAATATGGCTAAGTATAGGTATTTTCACGCATGAGAAGACATAGGACCAAGACCCAGAAGTCTTGGATGAAACTTAAATAAACTGCACAAAATAACACTGTGACGCGCCCCAGCCGCGTCACGTTAGGGGACGCGCACAACTCTCTAGAATTTTCATTTTAAAAAATTGAAATTGTGATTCAGTCACTTTAAAATCGGGGTTATACCCATTGCCCACTCAATTTTGCCCTTGATAAAGAATATGAAGTCAGATTTTCGATATCACGCACGGTTTTTGAGATATATGGAAATTACAATATTGGCACTTCCGAGGCACATTTTTGAGCACTTTTTGGGGTCATTTCAATATAATCCCCTTGGGAACATTCATCCTCGAACTTCAAAGAAGTATACGTAAGAAGAATAATCATGAAGAAATCAGCCCAACCAAGAATGCATCAATACACGTAAACACCATTTTCAAAAATCTCAACATATGTGTTGAAATCACCATGAACTTTGTTAATATAAACATGAATGCATGCAAATGACATAGGGGCTGAAACATAAGATCTGAAATCAGATAGAGAACTTAGAGTTAGTATTTTAGGCTTGAGTAGAATTGAAAAGATAAGGATATCGCTTTTGCATTTCCGCTTCAGCCTCCCATGTAGCACTTTCAATTTGTTGATTCCTCCGAAGGACCTTAATGGAAGCAACATCCTTGTTCCTCAACCTCTTCACTTGCCTATCCAGGATCTCTACTGGAGGATATACATAAGACAAGTTTTCTTTAACAATACCCATAACATCCAATGGGACAATAGCATTTGGGTCATCCACACATTTCCTCAATATGGATACATGAAACACTAGATGAACCAAGTACATTTCACTAGGAAAATCCAACACATAGGCCACCTTACCAATACTCCTGAACACCTTATAAGGACCTCAAAATCATGGACTTAATTTACCCATCTTACCAAAATGAACCATAACCTTCATGGGTGCAATTTCAAATAGACCAAATCACCGACTTTAAATTCAAGATCTCTTCTCCTCATATTGGCATAGGAGCTTTGACAACTTTAGGCTGTTTTCAACCTTTCTCTAATCAACCTTACCTTTTCCCCATCCTCCATAACCAGATCCAGACCTAACAAAGCCATTTCGCCCACTCCAAACCAGCCAACTTGTGATCTACAACTTCTACCATAGAGGGCCTCAAAAGGAGTCATACCAAGGCTAGAATGATAGCTATTGTAATAGAAAAATTCAATCAATGGAAGATGATCATCCAACTACCCTTAATCTCCAAAATACAAGCCCTAAGCTTATCCTTAAGAGTTTGGATTGTCATTTCTACTTGGCCATCCGTTTGAGGGTGAAAGTATCGTACTAAGCTTTACCTTGGTCCCAAGACCCCTTCGGAAGGACCACCAAAAGTGTGGAGTATGTTGAGCACCACGATCTGATATGATAGACAAGAGCACCCCATACAATCTCACCAACCCATGAATGTACAATTTAGCATATTCCTTGGCCCCATAAGTAGTCTTAAAGGTATGAAATGAGCCAACTTTGTCATCATATCAACCACAACCCAAATAGAATCAAAACCCTTTCTAGTCTTATGCAATCAAACCACAAAATCCATGTTAATTTTCTCCCACTTCCAAGAAGGAATCTTTATGTCTTGGGTTAGGCCACCCGGCCTTTGCTGTTCGGCTTTGACTTGTTGGCAACTAAGACAATCGGAAACAAAGTTGGCAATGTTTTTCTTCATACCTCCCCATCAAAACACATCCCTCAAATCTCTATATATCTTGGTAGAACCAGGGTGGATATAATAGGAAGAATTATGAGCCTAATCAAGAAACTTCTTTCTCAAATCATCAACACAAGGCGTACACAACGTACCTTGGTACCTAAGGGCACCATCTCCCCCTTGGGAGAAAACGTTTACCTTGTACTCTTTCACCAAGGCCTTCAATTCTAACAAGGAGGGATCAAGTTAACCAAGGAAGATTTTAAACCATCAACAACCACAACACCACCATTATCAACCTCTTCCAACCTAACCCCCAATCTAGCCAACCGATGGACATCCCTAGCTACCTCTTTGCCCCCACCATCAACACGAGCTAGGCTACCCATAACCACCCTACTCAAAGCATCAGCCACAATATTAGCCTTACCGAGATGATAATGCACAATAATATCATAATCATTAAGAAGTTCTAACCACCTTCGTTGACTCAAATTGTGATCTTTTTTAGTGAACACATATTGAAGACTCTTATGATCAGCGAACACATCAATATGCACCCCATACAAGTAATGTCGCCACATTTTCATAGAAACAAACACGCTGGCCAATTCAACCTTATGAGTAGGATAATTCATTTCATGCAGTTTGAATTGCCTAGAAGCATAGGCTATCACCTTACCATTTAGCATCAAAACACAACCCAAATTAATCAGGGGGGCATCACAATACACAACAAACCCTTCGAACCCTTCCAGTAGAGACAAGATAGGAGCGGAGACAAGATTATCCTTCAAGGTTTAGAAACTATTTTCACACTTATTGGTCCACACAAACTTAGCCTTCTGTTAAGTCAACTTAGTCATGGGAGAAGCAATGGAAGAGAACCCATTCAGAAACCTCCGGTAGTAACCTGTTAAGCCCAACAAACTTCTAATGTCCGATAGGGTCAATGGTCTAGGCCAATTTCTAATCACATCTGTCTTCTTAGGATTTGCCTTAATATAATTCCTCGACACCATATGACATAGAAAGGCAACCTCTTTCAACAAAAATTCACATTTCTCATATTTAGCAGACAACTTCTCTTCCCTCAATCTTTCTAGCACTATTCTCAAATGAGTCATATGCTCCTTCTCACCATGAGAATAGATCAAGATATCATCAATGAAAACCACCACAAACAAATCAAGATAGGCGTTTAAGACCCCATTCATAAGATCCATGAAGATAGCCGATGCATTGTCAACCCAAAAGACCTAACCACAAATTCATAATGCCCACACCTAGTCCGGAAGGCCGTCTTGGGAATGTCAGACACCCTCATCTTCATTTTATGATATGTGGACCAAAGATCAATGTTAGAGAAGTGGCTAGCCCCTTGAAGTTCGTCAAACAAATCATCAATCCTTGGTAGAGGATACTTATTCTTCATGGTGACCCTATTAGGTTGCCGGTAGTCAATACAAATTATATGAGATCCAACCATCTTCTTCACAAACAACACCGGTACACCCCAAGGTGATTGGATAGGCCTAACAAAAACCCTTCTCCAACAAGTACCTCAATTTCTCCTTCAACACCTTTAACTCCGTCGGGGCCATACGATAAGGGGGAACAGAAAGGGGTTAGGTATCGGGAAAGAGGTCTATACCAAAGCCTATTTCCTTTTCGGGAGGAACACCAAGAAGGTCATTTGGAAAGACATCAAGGAACTCATTTACCACTAGAACAAAAAGACTTTGGACTCAACATCCCTAACCCTCACAAGATAATAGAGACACCCCTTGGAGCTAAACCTTTAGGCTTTACTGCAAGAGATAAACCTACCCTTGACCTCCACATCATGACTCTCCCACTCAAGGATGGGTTCATTTGGGAATTCAAATTTGACCCTACGGGTTGTACAATCAATAGAGGCATAATATATATGCAACCAATCCATCCCAATAATGACATCAAAATCAACCATATCCAATACAACAAGATCACATGGCAATATTTTATGCAAGATCCAAATAGGACAATTTCTATAGACCTTTCTAGCAAGAATATGTGCACCAATAGGAGTAGACACCTCATAAGGCTCACACAACAATTCAAGCTCAACATGAAACTTTTTGGCAATAAGAGGTGTAAAAAGAAATAGTGGCACCTGGGTCTATCAATGCATACACATCAAAATCAAAGACTTTTAACATATCAGTGATAACATCGGGCACCTCAGCAATCCCTTTCCTCCCATGGAGAGCATAAAACCAATTGTGCCTTGGGGCACCACCTTGTTGGCATCCTTCCCCGAAAGGAACCATATTAGCACCTTGGCCTTGTGGACCAACAACCTTACCATTATTGAAATTTTTTGGACAATCATTTATCTTGTTGCCTACTTCTCCACAACAAAAATGGCATTGGTATCGCTCAAGCATGGGCCACCATGACCCCTATCACACTTTGGACACATGGGTCTAGGCATCACACCACCACCCTCTAGGGGCCTTGGGTAGTCATTGGAAAATCTCCCACAAGGAGCATGAGAAGACTATTGGCCTTGGTGATACTGACCACCCTTGTGACTTTGGAACATACCATCAAAATAGGCTCTTTTGGCCTCATGACCCCTTCTCTTCCTTAATTTCTCCCCTTCCAATTGTTTAGCATAAGTCATCAAGAGGGTCAAATCCATGTCAATAATCAACCTGGTGATAGACATTCTTCACTGACCAAATCGGATACACCCATCATAAACTTATTTATTCTAGACCTCGAGTTGGCAACCAAGTGTGAAGCATAGTTGGAGAGTTGGTTGAACTTGAGAGCGTACTCATTAACACTCACAGATCCTTGCTTCAAGTTCATCAACTCCATCATTTTGGCCTCCCTAAGCTCAAGAGGGAAGAACCAGTTGAAGAAAGCTACCTTAAACTCCTCTCATAGAACCACATTGTTGTTCCCCTTCTCCTTCTTCCTTTGAGTGTTCCGTATTTAAGCCACCCCCTTGAGTTGGTAAGCCGCCAACTCCACCTTCTCTTTTGACCTCACGCCCATGATAGCCAACACTTTGTGAACCTCATCAATAAATTCTTAAGGGTCCTCATCCACCTTAGACCTATTGAAAGCCGATGGGTTCGTCCTCATAAAGCCCCTCACACAAGACGCTGGAGTAGGAGCATGAGGGGCTTAGGCCCCTTGGTTGACTTTATTAGCCACAACTTGAGCTAGCAAAGTGAAAGCATATAGGAGCTCACAATGAGCCAATTGTTCCTCGTGTGTGCTTGTTCTTTTTCCTCTTTTATTAGGCATGATCTAGCATAGCGAAGAATAATCAGTAGGGGGACAATATTACCCTAACTTCTATAGCTCAACATAGTGTAAGAAGAAGGGAAGCATTTCATAAAACGTCTCATAGCTTCTTACACAAAGTTGTGGTGCACAATACAACCATAAATACGACTCTAATTGACGTAGTGTGTTGGATGATGAGGACCATTAACAACCCAATACTCTGATACCAAGTTTGTCACGACCTAAGCGTAGTGACACGGCGAATGGCAAACCCCAAGAGACCCCAATCAAGCCTCTTAACATATCATTACAAATCCTTGTCGCAGAAGCAATAAAACAACAATAAGAGGTAGTAAATAGGGGATACGGGGTTAAGGGACATCCTTCGTATCACAAAACATCAAAGACTCAAATGGAGTCAAGCTTCTAGCATCGTTACATAACTTATCCAACAACACCTCTAAACATAGAAATTAGAGAGGTCCAAGACAAGCAACCGGGCTCACCGTCATAGTCAAATCATAAAATAAAGAAAAGAGAGTCTGTACATAGCCTAAATCAAGATAAGTATGTCCTCGAAGTTGAGGACTCATCAACTTGCTTTGAGAGATATCGCACTAGCCACGTGGAGGAGGAGGAGGATCAAGTAGGGCTCTAGTTCCCACATGGTAACATCATGTAGGCATAGAATATGTGTTAGTATGTTTGAATGTACTAAGTATGTAGGATGCAATGCAACAACAGATAAGCAACATAGTAAAAATTCGTAATCAAGTAATAGATGATCATATAACAATATGATATGCATGAAACATACTTGAAGTAAACATATTTATATAAGGAATTTATTACATATGTGGGAATAGACCATCATCATAGAACAAGCAACTTAGTACTTGGAATCTAAGGTAGACCACCCCTTAGAAGTGATTGAGCTACTAACCCTTAATTGGTCCATGGACATGACCACCCTATTCCGGAAGTGATTGAGGTACCAAAACCCTCAGTTATTTCATGGCTTACCACCCCTATCCAAGGCGATAAAGGTACCAACCCCTTAATTGGTTGACAGACATGATCACCCTCCACCGAAAGTGATTAAGGTACCAACCCCTCAATTGTTGATGGCTTACCACCCCCATCCGAGGTGAATGAGGAATCACCCCTCAATTGGCTATGGTCAACTCACAATACAATAGATACTTCTCATGAAATCAACACATATATATCACCCTTTCATCATCATAAAGTCACTTAACTCATACAAGAAGCATTAGGCCTTCAACAACTCAAGAAACTTTAATCGGAAATTTTATCAAACACTTGGTGGGTGTGCAATGCTAGTGTAAACCCATGCTAGTGTAAAACCATGCTATTCATGAGTGAAATCATGCAAGTAAATTCAATGTAAAACCACCCATCAACACTTGGTAATACACTCAGCCCATGCCATACTCCTAAGAAAAGCTCAGGCAATATACATCAAAACCCTTTATCAAATCGCAAGATAGATCTAAGATTCAAAGCTCAAAACATGCATAAAAAATCACACTTTTAAAAAACCCCAACATAGTTCATAGTCAAATTCATAAGAGAAGACCCATGAGTAAAATTAACATAGAAACATGTAATTTTGGTAAATAGGAAGCATGGGCACTACTGGTGAAAGGACCCAATGGTTGAAATCCACATAGCTTAACTTTGGAGAATTACTTGATGAATTGGAAATGGAGACTTGAAGGTTGAGTGAAATCCTTAAGATCCGGATGAGTTTTGGGACTTGAAATTTAAGGTGAAATATTTGTCTAAGTGTTTGAGAGAGTATTGGCGAATTTCTTATTTTATATAAAGGTAAAATATGGCTAAGTATAGGTATTTTCATGCTTGGGAAGACTTAGGCCTAAGATCCAAAAGTCTTAGACCAAACTAAAATAAACTGCACAAAATAACAGTGTGACTTGCCCCAGCTGCGTCGCGCTAGGGGAGCGCCCAACTCTCTGGAATTTGCATTTTAGAAAATTAAAATTGTGATTCTGTCACTCTACAACCGGGGTTAGAACCATTTACCACTCAATGTTGGCCCTTGACCAAGAATATGAAGTTGGATTGTCGATATCAACCATGGATTTTGTGATATATGGAAATTACGATTCCGGGCACATCTAAGGCACACTTTTGGCACTTTTTGAGGTCGTTTCAGGTTCCTACATGGTGATATCATGTAGGCATAGAGTATGTGTTAATACATTTGAATGTGCTAAGTATACATGATCTAATGCAATAAAGACATAAGCCAATATATTCAAAATGCATAATCATAAGCAACAAATATATATAATCTTAACGTGGCATGCATGATCAATGCTTGTAATAAAACATGCTTGTAAAATCTTCAACTTGCATAGTACATTATACATGTGTGGGAAGAGACCTTAACCGATATAGACTAAGTGAGCTACTACTTGGGATCCAAGGCATGTCACCCATTTGGTAAGGTGATCAAGGCTTGTCACCCCCTTGACAAGGTGATCAAGACGTGTCACCCCTTCGACAAGGTGTGGTCTACTTTCCATGGTAGCCATGCAATGAATTATTTGAGGTATGCCACCCACTCATCATGGTGATCGAGGCACACACCCCCTAGACGAGGTGTGGTATGACTAGATGGATCCACAAGAAAGCCATAAGAGAGATCATGTATAATCCTATGGTGACACATATTTTAGAGACTAAGCCTTTATATAAGGACCCCTTGAGTCGAGCCCTCATCTTAAACCTCAATAAGCGTTATGTCTAATTTCACAGAATACTTGAAATAGTCATTCTTTAATCAAAACAAGAATAACTTGTAAGAGACATGATGGCATGACTTGAGTAGCTCATAAACATGCTTGAGCTCTAATAGTGACTTGAACTTGGGAGTAGATAATAATCATACATGATCCCTTGCTTTAATATGAATGGCTCACAAGAGGTGAAAATCTTGAAACAGGGCTTAGCTTGATACTTGCAACATCATAGATACTTTTCATGAATTCAATTCATACTTGAAACCCCTTGATCATCATAAAGTCACTTGACTTTTAAATCATGTAATGGATCATCAATAACTTGAGAATTCTTGTCATGTTGTTTTACAAAACACATGGTGGGTTCATGATACTTGTTCAAAATCATGCAATTCAAGTGTGAAATAGTATGAGTGCAAATCAACCCACCAACATATAGAAAAACTCTCATGTAGGGTGCCTTGAAATCCATCACCAAAAGATCATAATAGTTCATAGTTTCATAGCTCAAAACATACATAGTCTCAATAGACAAAAGCAATTCATGGAACATGCTTGAAATAGACGTTCATGCATAACCAATCAATACTTTTCAAAACCCCAATATGATTTATGCTCATAATTTATAACAAGAGATACCCATAGATAATATAACTTGACAACATGCAAGTTTCATAAAAAGAGAAGGTTGGATTCTATGGGTGAATGGACCCATGAATGAAGACCCAAATACATTAAATCTTGAATTCCTTGCAATGAACTTAAAGTGGTTTTAGAGCTTGAAATGAATCCTTGAGTCCCAAAGTTGAACTTGAATTCCTTAGATTTGAATGGGAGAATTGATAGAGTCTTAGAGGTGTTTGAGAGAGCGTTTTGTTAGTTATATAGTTGAAAAATGGCCAAGTATGGGATATTTAACATTTAAGTGGGCATGGGAGTATGACCCCAATGCCTTTGGCAGAAAGAGAAAAAGTAAGGAAATATTGCACTGGTCTGCGTCCCTTGTACGCCGCAACCTGTCGCGAACTTGAGATTACACAGTGGCGTGCCCCAGGCATGTCGCGCCTTGGCGCTGATAGCCACTGGAAATCAAAAATTATTTTTACCTACGGGTCTTCGAAAATCCAGTTTATACCTATTTCCCACTCACATGTTCCCCCTGATAAAGAATATGAAGAAGGATTTTCAAAATCACGTACAAATTTTGAGATATATGGGAATTATGATTTTGGGCATTCTGAAGCACATGTGGGTCATTTCAATATCTCCCCCTTGGGATCATTCATTCCTGAATGTAAAAGAAACATGTGAAAGTGAAGTAATTATAGATACTTTAGCCCTATATGAATAAAACAAATGCATTTACACATCAATTATAAAAATCTCAACATGAATGTAAAAAAATCAGCATAAACTTGTTACCAGAAAACATGGATGCATGCAAAATGACATTAGGGTTGAAACTTAAGACTTGAAATCTTATAGAGGACTTATATTAGTAACTTCGGCTTGAGTAGTGTGGAAGAAATATGGGTATCGCTTTTTCATGTCCGCCTCAGCTTCCCATGTAGTACTTTCAACTTGTTTGTTCCTCCAAAAGACATTGACGGAAGCTACATCTTTGTTTCACAACTTCTTCACTTGTCTATCCAAAATCTCCACCGAGACTTCCTCATAGGTCAAATTATTATCTACAACACCCACAACCTTTTAGGGCTCTATAGTACTTAGGTAACCCATACACTTTCTCAACATGGATAAATGGAAGACTCGATGAACCATATTCATCTCCATAGGCAACTCTAAATCATATGCAACCTTACCCACTCGCCTCAAAACTCTATAAGGACCCACAAACGGTAATTTCCCTTTCTTGCCAAACTAGATCACACCCTTCATGGGTGAGCCTTTCAAGTAAACCCAATCACCAACCTTAACTTAAGATCTCATCTCCTCACATCGAACTAAGACTTTTGTCTACTTTGGGCTTTTTCCAATCTCTCCTTTATCAATCTTACCTTCTCCAAGGCCTCCGTGACAAAGTCCAGACCTAGCAAAGCCATCCCCCCACTTCAAACCATCCAACAGGGGATCTACAACGCCTACCATATAAAGCTTCAAAGGGAGCCATACCAATGTTTAAATGGTAGCTATTGTTGTAAGCAAACTCAATAAGTGGAAGATGTTCATCCCAACTACCCTTAAACTCCAAACACAAACTGTAAGCATATCCTTAAGAATTTGGATAGTTCTCTCGGCTTGACCATCCGTTTGAGGATGCAAAGCTGTGCTAAGCTTAACCTTGATACCAAGATCTCTTTGGAAGGACCTCCACAAGTGAGAAGTGAATTGAGCACCACGATTCGAAATGATTGACAAGGGCAACACATGCAATCTAATCAATACATATATATACAACTTGCAATAATCTTTGGCAAAATAAGTGGTTTTGACCGATAGAAAGTGAGCCAATTTTGTCATACTATCCACAAAAACCGTAATTGAGTCAAAGTGTTTCTAGTCTTAGGGTTAAAAATCCATGTTGATCTCTTCCTACTTCTAAGTAGGCATTTCTTTGCTTTGGACTAGGCCACTCGGCCTTTGATGTTCATCTTTCACTTGTTTTCAATTGTGACATCCGGATATGAACATGGAAATATCCCTCTTCATACCACCCCACCAATACAACTCCCTCAAGTCTCCATACATCTTTGTAGAATCGGAGTGAATAGAATAGGATGAATTATGGGCTCCTTAAAGATCAAGTCCCTTAAGTCATCAACGTTAGGCACACACAACCTACATTTGTACCTAAGGGCACCATCTCCTCCTCTGGAGAAAACCTCCCCTTTACCATCCTTTACCAAGGTCTTTAAATCTAACATGGCGGGGTGAAGATCTTGTTTTGACTTTACTTCCTCAATCAAAGAAGATTTAGAACCATCAACAACTACTACACAACCATTTTCAACTTCATCCACCTAACCCCTAATCTAGCCAACCGGTGAGCCTCTCTAGCCACCTTTTTGGCATAATCATCAATATAACCTAGACTACCCATGGACACACTACTTAGAGCATCAATCACAAGATTGGCTTTCCTAGGATGATAATGTACTCTCATGTCATAATCTTTAAGGAGCTCTAATCACCTTCTTTGTCTCAAGTTAAGAACTTTTCGGGTGAATATGTATTGGAAACTCTTGTGGTCGGTAAACACATCAACACGAAACCCATACAAGTAGTGACCCGAAATTTTCGAAACAAACACCATGGCTGCCAAAGCAAGATCAAGGGTTGGATAATTCTTCTCCTCCACCTTAAGTAGTACAGAGGTGTATACTATTACCTTTCCATTTTGCATCAAAACATACCCCAAACCAATTCTTGAGGCATCACAATATACCACAAACCCTTCCAACCCTACGAGTAAATTCAAGATAGGAATAGAGACAAGCTTATCTTTCAAAGTTTGGAAACTCTTTTCACATTCATCGATCCATAAAAATTTTGGCTTCTTTTGGGTCAACTTTGTCATAGGAGAAGTAATAGACGGAAATCCATTCACTAACCTCCAATAGTAACCCGCCAAACCCAAGAAACTCCTAATCTAATGGAGTCAAGGGTCTAGGCCAATTTCTTATCATCTCCGTCTTCTTAGGATCCACCTTAATGCCATCAACCGATACCATATACCCTAGAAAAGCAACCTATTTTAACCAAAATTCACATTTTTCACATTTAGCAAATAACCTCTCCTCCCTCAAGATTTGCAACACCACCCTCAAGTAATTCACATGCTCTTTCTCACTCCAGGAATCAATCAAGATATCATCAATAAAGACCACCACAAACATGTCAAAGTAAGGTTTAAAGACCCCTTTCATGAGATCCATAAATTTAGCCTGTGCATTTGTCAATCCAAAGGACATAACCACAGACTCAAAGTTCCCATACCTAGTCCAAAAAGTGGTCTTGGGAATATCACACTACCTCACCTTCACTAGGTGCTATTCAGACCGAAGATCAATCTTATAAAAGTGACTAGCCCTTTGTAGTTGATAAAAAAGTTCATCAATCCTTGGTAGAAGGTACTTGTTTTTTATGGTCACCTTATTAAGTTGCCATTAATCAATGCACATTCTAAGAGAACCATCCTTTTTCTTAACAAATAACATCGATGCACCCCAAGGTGACTTACTAGGCTTTATGAAACCCTTCTCCAACAAATCCCTCAATTGATCCTTCAACTCCTTCCATTTCGCTACGGCCATAAGGTAAGGGGGAATAAAAATGGGTTGAGTATGGAGAAGGAGGTCTATACAAAAGTCTATTTTCCTTTCGGCAGGAACACCGGGAAGCTTATCGGGAAAGACATCAAGAAACTCATTGACCACTAGAACCGACTCAATTGGAAGGACTTTGGACTTAACATCCCTAACACTTAGAAGATGATAAAGGCAACCCTTAGAAATCAACTTTTGGGCTTTTAAGACAAGAAATGAATCTACCCTTAACCACCACATCATAACTTTCCCACTCAAGGATAGGCTTTTTAGTATTTGAAATTTAACCCTATGAGTTCTACAATCAATTGAAGCATAATATGCATGTAGTCAATCCATCTCAAGAATGATATCAAATTCCACCATATCTAATTCAACAAAATCACAATGGAAGACTTTATGCAATATGAACATGGGACAATTTCTACAAACTCTTTTAGAAACAATGGACTCATCAACGGGGGTAGACACTTCATACTACGAACACGACAATTTGGGACTCAAATGAAGCTTTTTGGCAACAAAAGAAAAAATGGAAGAACGAGTGGCACCCGGATCTATCAATTCATTCACATCAAAATAAAAAACCTTTAATATACCAGTGACTACATCGAGCACTTTATCCATCCATTACCTTCCTTGAAGAGCATATAATCTATTTTTCCTTGAAGAACCCCCTTGTTGGACTTCCTTTGCCCTTAGACCCACATTAGCACCTTGGCCTTTAGGACGACTATCTCTACATCTGTTTTGAGCATAAGGACAATCAACGACTTTGTGACCCACATCACCATAATCGTAGTAAGCATTAGATTTTCTCAAGCATGGGCCACTATGGTTTCTACATTGACTTTTGCACTTAGCATTAAACACTCCACCATTATGACTTTGGGATCTTGGATTGTCAGTAGCAAATCTCTTATTAGGAGGATTGGAAGACCCTTGGCATTGGAACTTATGGCCTTGAGGAAATCGGCCACCCATAGAACCTTGGATCCCACCTACAAATCAATCCCTCTTGGACTCACCACTTCTCTTTTTTCTAAGCTTTTCCCCCTCTAGTTGTTCGACCTATGTCATGAGTCGGGGCAAATCCATATCATTCACTAGCATGGCGGTATGACACTCCTCATTAACCTAGTCGGACATCCCCCACATAAATTTGTTTATTGTAGCTCTAGGGTCGGCAACCAAATATGGAGCATACATGGAATTCTTGTTGAATGTGAGGGCATAGTCCCTCACACTCATGGAACCTTGCTCAAGGTTCGTAAACTCCATCATCTCAGCTTCTCTTGACTCGATAGAAAAGAATCGATTAAGGATTGTGGATTTGAACTCCACCCCAAGGAATAGTATTATCATCTCTTCTCTCCAATGTCCATTGAGTGAACCAAATTTGGGACCCACCTTTTAGTTTGTAGGCCGCCAACTCCGCTTTCTATTTTGAATTGACCCCCATGATAGATAATACCTTATACACCTTATGAAAGATAACACCTTATACACCTCACCGATGAACTCTTGGGGATCCTCTTCCGGCTTGGATCCATAGAACTCTGGTGGGTTCATTGTTGTGAAATACCTCACCCTTGAGGCCGGAGTGGGAGAATGAGGGGCTTGCATCTTTGATTCATTTTGGTTGGTCATAGCATGGGCCAACATTGTGATAGCATCTCGGAACTTTTCTTAGGCTATCCCTCCTTCTTGATGAGCTTGAGGAGCGGGAGGGGCCAGTTGACCGCGAGAGTACGGGCTCTCCTCAGTCTTCCCCTTTGAATTGACATGATCTAGAAGGAAACAAGAGCATTCGTTAGGCGAAAAGCCTTATAGATAAACCTAAAGTGAAACATTTCCTAACATGCCTCATGCCCTCACATTTATAGTTGTTCGCGCTTCACAACTATGAATAATACACTAGTCAACGCGGTGTGTTAGATTTTTGAGGACCATTAACAACCTAGTTCTCTTATACGATGCTTGTCATGACCCAATTCTGGGGCCTAGATGTGACACAACAAACGGGAACTCGAAGGGACCCCAAACAAGCCTTTTAGCATTTCAATCACACATCCTTGGTCGCGGAAGCAAAATAATCAACCATAAGGGATACAAAAAAAAGGAAAGCGGCACTATGGAAAGTATTGATACTCGTAAAACCATAAAAGAGTCAAACTCATAGCATAAGTACATTATAATATCCAACAACAACTCTAACATGGAACGGAGCGGGGCCAAGACACTTTCTAGGATCACCCTCATAGTAACAAGTGTTCAACATAAGAAGTCTCAAATTACAAAAGTAACATAGATAGTGTCCTAGGACTTGAGGACTCACCAAAGCTTATCTCCGAAGTACAAAACTGGCCATGTGGAGGATGATCAAAAGGAGCTCCGGTTCCTACATGGTGATATCCTGTAGGCATAGAGTATGCGTTAATACATTTGAATGTACTAAGTATGCGGTATGCAATGCAATAAATACATAAGACAATATATTCAAAATGCATAATCATAAGTAATGGATATAGATAACCTCAACATGGCATGCATGATCAATGCTTGTAATAAAATATGCTTGTAAAACCTTCAACATATGTGGGAAGAGACCTTAACTGATGTACACCAAGTGAGCTACTACATGGAATCCAAGGCATATCACCCCCTTGGTAACGTGATCGAGACATTTCACCCCCTCGACAAGGTGTGGTCTACTTGTTATGGCATCCAGACAATGAATAATCCGAGGCATGTCGCCCCCTCGCCTAGGTGATCGATGCATGTCCCCTCCCTCAACAAGGTGTGGTATAACTAGATGGATCCACTAGAAGGCCACAAGAGAGATCATGTATAATCCTATGGTGGCACATAGTTTAGAGACTAAGACTTTATATAAGGACCCATTGAGTCGAGCCCCCATCTTAAGTCTCAATCGGTTCTAAGTCTAATCTTACGGAATACTTGAAATAGTCATACTTTGATCATAACAAAAATAGCTTGTAAGAGACATGATGACATGACTTGTAACTCATATACATTCTTGACCTCTAATAGTGAGCCTAACTTGAACATGACAGTAGATAATAATCATACATGATCCCTTGCTTTAACATGAATGGCTCACAAGAGGTGAAAATCTTGAAATACGGCTTAACTTGATACTTGCAACATCATATATACTATTCATGAATTGAATACATACTTGAAACCTCTTAATCATCATAAAGGCACTTGACTTGTAAATCATGTAATAGATCATCAATACTTGATAATTCTTGTCATGTCAGTTTAGCAAACACATGGAGGGTTCATGATACTTGTTCAACATGATGCAATTCAAAAGTGAAATAATATGAGTAAAATCAATGAAAAATTAACACACGAACATGTAGTAATACCCTCATGTAGGGTGCCTTGAAATCCATCACCTAAAGCTCATAGTAGTTGATAGTTTCATAGCTCAAAACATGGATAGTGTCGATAGACAAAAGCAATTCATGGAACATGCTTGAAATAGACATTCATGCATAATCAATCAATACTTGTCCAAACCCCAACATGATTTATGCTTATATTTCATAATAAGAGATACCCATAGATAATACAACTTGACAACATGCAATTTTCATAAAAAGAGAAGGTTGGGCTCCATGGGTGAAAAGACCCATAGATGAAGATCCACATACCTTAAACCTTGACTTCCCTGTAATGAACTTGAAGTGGTTTTATAACTTGAAATGAATCCTTGAGTCCCAATGTTGAGCTTGAATTTCTTAGATTTGAATGAGAAAATTGATAGAGTCTTAGAGGGGTTTGAGATAGGGTTTTGAGAATTATAGAGTTGAAAAATAGCTAAGTATGGGTGATTTCACGTTTAAGTGGGCATGGGGCTATGACCCCAATGCCCTTGGCCGAAATAGAAAAAGTAAGGAAAATATTTCACTAGTCCGTATCCCTAGCGCATTGTTGATCAGGCACAGACTTGAGATTACACATTGGCACATCGCAAGTGCGGACTGTCACTGTAAATGAAAAATTAGCAAAAAATATTTTTCGCTATGGGTCTTCTAAAATTTGGGTTATACCTATTTCCCGCTAAATTTTGCCCCCTGATCAATAATATGAAGTTGGATTTTCAAAATCACGCACGGATATCCAGATATATGGAAATTACGATTTTGGGCATTTTGAAATAGATATGAGGCATTTCAGGGATATCACTTTCATATCCAATTTTGCTTTCAATGTGGCAACATATTGGTTTCTCCGAAGCACTTTAATTGAAACAATGTCTTTGTTGGGAAGCCTTTGTCACACCCCATGCCCCGTTAGGGTGGACTGGCACCCGTTGCTGATAAGGCCCGGGAGAACCAACCTGTACTATACGTTTACTATGCGTGTCACATAGGGTTTGTACCTCTAGCATGCCTTAAAATAGATAAACCGTGATAATAAGCCAAAAGGGAATGCATATGACTAGGCCGTTGGGGCCCCGGTGTCTAACGTACGAAACATGACTTCACTTTTTCCTGTACATAGTCTACAAAGCCTCTAAGTAAAGAAGAACATCTGAAAAGGGTCGGGACAGGCCCCGCCTCAACTTGACATTACAACATAAACATAAGTTCTAGACATATACAAAGCCCCGAAGCAACCTGTAGCTTGTTGACAGCAGCTGAATATCCTGGGCTTCTACTGGGGAGATCTATTGTCGCCGGCACCTGCAGCATGAAATGCAGGTCCCCCGTAAGGGACATCAGTACGAGATAATGTACTGAGTATATAAGGCAGGATATACTGTACATAAAGTAATAATTCAAATGAACTCATGCACAGGTATAAATTTGTGGACCACCTTCAGTTATATTGTGGGATCAGATACTTTACATTCTTTACATTACTTTGCATTTACCTTTAATTTAACATCTGTGCACAGCTGTAAACATGTGGCCAACTAATCAGTGGTAAACTATATCAAGATCGCCCCTGGCTAGGTTCTTCCTTAACCCCTCGAGGTACCACCGGTGATAGGATCGCCCCTGGCTAGGTGATTTTGCCACCCCTCGGGGTACCACCCATCAATAAACATGTATGTCTTATCTTTCAATTACCTGTGAAATAGTTCTTTTGGTGGCCATAATATTGGAGTTGTGATACTATACGTGTAGCATATAATATGTGGATGATCATGCAAAACAATATAATCAAGAAAAGAGTGCACTACACAACTGGTGATGTGTATAGGAAATGAAACAACTCGTGAACTGTACTTTGTAACCGGAATTCATGTAACTTGGTATTCACGTGTATATGC